>CM030852.1:9488091-9729849 GCA_018105865.1 Metaphire vulgaris
TGACCTAGAATACTTTTGTCACGTAGGGATGATGATCGGATCATCCTATGGTATATGGCAGTTATCATTTTTTTAGTAGTCTGTGGGAACACGATGACATTCGCGTCAATCATTCTGCTTGTCCTGATATTTGCGTCAAGATGTCAAAGAGGGTTTCGAAAGATGTGTTTGCGTCATCCGCTCATCTGAAGATGCTGGCGATCGAAGAGAACAACTTTATCGAAGCCGTCAAGCTTTCCATCAGTCAGGAGAAGATGAAGGTCCTGTTGCTCGAACGGTCAGTTTATTTTTAGGGTGTCCCGTCACTTCCTGGACCGTCACTTCCTGGACCGTTCCTAATGTTCTATCTGTTAAGTGTATGTACACAAGTGTATACACTATGATATACAAATCGTGGTGATCTGCAATAATACTTAGAATTACTTACTTAGAATATATAATATAGAAATTCAAGATATTTCACTTACTTCCTTATAATGGTTTGAGTAAGCAGTGGACCAGTGACACAGACTAGAACTATTCAAATTTTGAATCGTTGGATTACGGTTACGGTTATTTTTTACCACCTACACTGGGCGGAGGGGTCAAAAACTGCCCAAAATTTGTTGACACAATGGACAGCCCCCAACCTACCTACCTACCTACCTATCTGCCTATTTACTTTCATTTACAATGACGGTCCAGGAAGTGACGGTCCAGGAAGTGACAGGGAACCATTTTTTAGTCTCACATTGTTTTCTGTTGCAGCGGTTCTCACAAATGACATATCCTAGTCTTATTTTTCTTCCATAATCTATGATGACGATGAGTTTGATACGAGATGACTCCAGGTCTTCCTGACTCTTGCCATGTGTGTTGCTTCTTCCAAGTTCAGATTTTTTTCCGACATCTTCTTTTATATCCATATCATAGTGTGACGAAATTGTAAAGATAAACATACCATTTTAAAGCGTAACGCGTAAGTAGATAAGGTTAAGGTAGTTCTAGGTAAGTTATGTTAAAGTTAGTCGCTAGAGGGCGCTGTATGATAAAATGAATTTTATAAGTCTAGCACACCTCGACTAACGATATTCTGAAAGTAGTGAAGGGTAAGGAAATTACATAGAAAAAGGCTAAGATAATCGGTAGGTAGCGCTAACGTACAAAACGTCTCGTTAAGTTAGGTACAATGAACGTTAAGCACACCACCATAAAGCAAGTAGCCAGTATCATAAATATAGGCTTAGACATTGAGCAAGATCGAGCGGTAAGCGATCAGAGCTGGTTAAGAGACGTAAGAGCGGTCAAGGCTTTGAGCCAGACTGAGTGTAAGAGACGGACAGGGTCGATTAAGATTAAGACGGTTGAAGGTACATGAATTTAGAGTACATGAGTACATTTGAAAGAAACACATGTACATGAGATCTGGATAAGAGTACATTTAGTGAAAGTACATTCAGAGATAGTACATTGAATGAGTACATTGATAAAGGAGTACATTGTACATTCAGGAGAGAGAACATTAGTTCGAGTGCATTCTGGAAGGAGTACATTAGTGAGTGTTAGACAGGTCTTAGCCAAAAGCTAAGGGCCACATACGTGTCTTGAAGTTAAGCACCCGTGTAGAGATTGGACTTGTATGCTCATGGCAAAATTATAAAAGAGAAAAATTTTCAAGAAATTTCAATATCTATTTGTCTCCTTTTGTCTTATTTGGCAAAAAGCATGAATAATTTTGCCCTAATGTATTTGCTACATTTTCATTTGAGTTGAGTCAGAGTTTTTATTTTGCTATTTATTCAAAACTCAGAAAATTCTTTTCAACCGACCGTTTTTTCTTTAGGCCTATGCGCACGCGCACAGCTTTAGGGGGGACATTGCTGAAGCGACTGATGCATGTTTTCTGTCACAGACTGATTTCTGAAGTTGAATTCAGTCGTACTAAGTCTGAAAATGATGACGACTCTACAAGTCATCCAGTTGATGTGTTCCATCTCATCCATCGATTTACCACCACCTGGAAGGCGGACATTTTCCAGTTCTCTTCGATTCGACCGCAGTGGAAAGTAAATGTCAAGAATTTCTGTGCACACCACTTACTGTTTATCAAACCAGTTTCAAAGTCAGACCGTATTGACAATAATTGTTTCATTAAATTTTCTCCAACAATCTGTTCCTGGTTTATATTTAGCGAAATACATTTTAATTGCAGGCTGTACGACCTCTGCCATAACAGAAATGCTTTTTTCAGAGTTTTTGTATGCCTTTCTATGACACAGACTCCCAGGCCCGAGGAGAGAGGTGCAGCCGGTACATTGTTCCGGGGCCCACGGAGCTCAAAGACGCCCGGGTTCGGTGATGGTGATGTATTAACAAGCCATAAGAAGACTGACAACAAACGCACTTTTTCGTACTTGTACTTGTAACGAGGACCCGGAGTTCTACTTTTTCAAAAAAGACCGACAAGCAAAAAAGGTCAACTTTTTCACCAGAGGCGGCGGAAGACAATAAAAAGTACCCCGGCCCGTTTACTATATAACGGCAGCGGTCGTTGAGGGTCGAGGTGCCTAACTAACTTACAGTAGATAGCCAAAATGCATTTTCAATTGTGATTTATAACAAAAGAAACGTTTTAAGGTTTTTATCGATTAGGCCCCGTATGCCCACAACTCCCTGCACGCCACTGGGACTGTAAGATGTTTAGGTAGGGGTAAAGACGAGCGGCGTAAGGTATCACTACGCGTATCAGTATGGGTTAGGGTTAGGGTTTCGGTAGGGTTTAGGGTTAGTGTTTAGGGTTAGAGTTAGAGTTAAAGTTAAAGTTAATCCTAACCATAACCCTGACCCTAACCCTAACCCTGTCAACGGAATTTCTATCAGTGTTTACGGACTACTTTCAGTTAGGTGAACTGGCACGGTTTTAAACATTTGCATTCTGCAACACTTTTATTTCATCACATTTGTAAGAAGGCAGTAGTCCATGTGTACTGTAATTGTAAACAAAAATAAAATGTTTTTAATAACACAACGAAAGGGAATACAAAAATCGTAAATATTACAATGAATGGACAAAAACATGGAAAGAGTCAGGCCATTCAGATGTGTTGAAGGTGTCATTGAAAGCACAGGCAGTCAGCAAGAAGATATAAAATCAAGAATAAGGCTCCATACAATAGGATTGGGAAGGATGAAAACTATGGCGAAAAACAACTCGAGGAGTCCCATAAATCTTGGGGGTGACCATGTCTAGTGTTGAGATTTAGTCCTATACGATTATAGTTTTTCGTAGCATAGTCCTAGTCCTACACTCATCACTATGGAATAATTTGCGCAGCTGTTGTATCTGAAGTACTTACAGTTTGTTCAGGGTCTTCGACATTCAGTTTACGACGTTTAACAACAAACTTGTCCATTGTGTCGATGGCGAAGCGCTGTTGTCTGTTGAACGATTGAATCAATCCCTGAAGTCGTTAGATTGCTTTCCGCAATTTATGCAAACACGGTGAAGCTCTAACTGATCACTTTCGATCTGGACCCAAATCCAACTGCCATCTCTCGATCTCTACTGCTTCCCTTGCCCTCTGGTGCCCTTCGCCTTTTCGCCCACCGTCTCCCCACTTGGTTCGTCAAAGGGCCTTCCGCCGTCTTTTAATCTAATGTTAACTTATAGACGTACGTTACTGCTGCGTTTGACACCTCGGGTTAAAGGTGTATATGACCCCTGCCTGATCTTATCTGATCTTTCTACTATGAAGCCTTATTGGGCAGTGCATTCCTCCTCCCGCGACAGCAGCTGTGTAATCTAATAAGATTATGACTGCCGTGTTTGACGCCTTCTGGTTAAATGAGAATATGACATGCCTATCTGATCTTATCGGATCTTGCAACTATAAAGCCCTATTCGGCAGAGCATTCGCCCTCCAGAGTCAGCGGCTTTTTTCGAAATTCGAAGTGAGAATTTAACCAAACAATTTAAAGAATCGCAATTCTTCAGTTCTTACTTCCTAAAAAGTACCCCGGCCCGACCTATGGCGGGCCGGGGTACCTTCAAAAGTACCCCGGCCTGGGCCGACGGGGCCGATAGGAGTGCGCCGCCTATGTTTTTCACACACTTGGCAGGTCAAGGGCCCGTGACTATTTTTTGTACCGGAAATTCTCTCAGCAGCCCTGCAGACTCCTATAATAATTAATTGAAGCAGTGACAGACTACATTTATTAGGCTACAGACCATAATAGGGGACATTGAGTCCGTACATCCTCTTTTTGTGATAATCAAAGTTCATTTTAGGACCGATCAAATTCTGGTCCTGTTATTATACCATGTACAGTAATCTGTAGCTAGGAAACCTAACCGCACGCTTGCAACCACTGACACCAATCGCGTCTTTATATACAATGTTATACATGTATAAGTTTTCGTAGGAATTTACACTTATGATTTAAGACACTCTATAGCAAAGACTGGTAAGTAAAATCTCGTAAATTTATATAGCACTTTGGTAGTAGTACAGTAGTAGCTGCTTATTCTTATGCGCTTAAGCATTTTTGAAATAGCTAGGCCTATAGACAAGGTGGGTTGTCGGCCGGTGACACTAGTCTATCAAAACCAAGGCTCAAATCAATATATAGTCTATGTTGCCACAAGGCAGCAGGTAAATCTATTAATATCAAATTATCAATGCTGTGTTTGTGTTGTGTTTGTTTATAGACGCATACGTGTCAAAGACGATGGGCGTCTATGTGTGTTTGTGTGTGTGTGTTTGGCTCTTCCTTTCTCAATCAGGGCTCGCCATCGGCTATGGCGGAACTGGCTCTTACTTGACCGATATGTAAATGCCATAGATATTTTAAATTAAGGTGTCTATGGTAAATATGGTAAATACATATTATATATATATATATATATATATATATATATATATATATATATATATATATATATATATATATATATATTGGATGTGGGCCTATGTATAAAGGCCAAAATAACCATTTCGTTCTTGTGTGCAGTTAAAAGAGTATATTCAGCTAGTATTATGAAATTTACGCATATCAATTGATCTGTCAATAAAAGATATTGTGCCATTAAAATGCAAATTTGTGCCCTCTGAAATAATAGCATTAATAAGGCTTGATTATCTTTAATATAAATTATAAGAGAAAGTGAGGGACCATCCATAAATGACGTTACGCACTTAGGGAGGAGTTCAAACATTTGTGACGATGTGTGACGACGGGGGTTTCCAGAAATGTGACCACATAATACTAAATATTGCTGTTAATACCGCAATGCTATGTTACCGCGAAGTTGAGCGTATCTTACACTTATAATTCAGTTTTATAAAAGAATTTGAAAAAATTCTGAATATCGGTCAACTATTATAATTATAATGAGTATTTCTAAACGAATTCTTTGCAATACCCGCTTCATTCAAGAAATAAGTGAATTGAAATATTAATTTTTACATAAGAAAGATGGGAGTTAGCGCGTTGTGATGTCATTTTTAGGGTGGCTGACTTTTTGTGACGACATGTGACGAGGGGAGGGTAAAAATTGCCGTAATAGCGTGACGTCTTTTATGGACTGCCCCTAAGTAGAAATCATTAATTGGATGTTTCTCGGGTTGGTTCCACCTCTTTGATGTTTGATGCAGCGACAGAATTTTCCAGTCAGCTTATCAAGAGTAGAATAAAAGGAATATCTTTATCTTTGTTATTGTCAGTTATTTATGTGAGAGAGACGCATGATTGAAAAATCTACTTCATTTAGACGCGAAAACTCTCCTGCAATCTGTGGAGTCACTAATTCCAGAGGATGAAGACTACGAAGGAGCTAAAGTATCGATCATCCGCCTTCAACATACTTACCAACTTCCAATTGACCATCTTATTAACGGAACTGTCTTGGATCGAAAGACGAAACCAATGACTCAACAGATGGCAGTAGATGTTGCTGCCTATGCACTCCACCGGAGGCTTCATGATGATGCCTTGAACTGGTTGGGCCATGCATGGGATCATCTTGTTCCACCGCTCGTACCTAGGCAGGAACTCTGTCACATCGCGGCAAAAGCCCATGCGATGGTAGGTAGCAGAATATTCACCTGAGTTGGGGGAACTTTGGAGCGTATGTGACTAGCAGTTAACTAAACAATAGTTGTGATATTTATATAAATTTCTGTATCTTCAGGCTGGCACATCTCTGGGTATCAGTTGTGTATTCACTTTCAACTGGAAAGCAATAATTAAGGAGGTTTAAACCCATCTGAAAGCCATGACTGCAGTGGCGTGCAGAAGGGGCGGAGGGGGCGGTGGGGAGGTGGCTTAGGATGAAAATGTGCAAATTACTGTTTGCTAAATCGCTATGGAAGAAATTGGTGCTCAATATCATTATTAGGCCTAATCCCGATGGAAACGATGTATTGAACACCAAATCGATTGATGATACATCTGTACCATTCTGCGCTAGAAATTAATTATTGATGTGAAGTAAAATATTGATTGCAGACAGAACGATGTTATGTTCTTAGTTCGAAGAACTTATCTTTCTCAACTGTTTGCTTGTTATAGAAGGTTTAGATATCCTTCACCAAATGTAAAAAAATACACTGTAAAGTAAATTTCTACGGCCGCAATCTAATTGCTGACATCAATAAAGGATATGTTTCTGTTCTAAGCTTTAAACCTGTATTTCTCTGGCTGCCTTAATTACAATGTAATTCTATTGTTGTAAGGTTGTTGTAACAATCATAGTGACCTTTTTTATTGCTGAAATATTACACTTTCAGTATATTTTTTTCCTTTGTATACTGTAATCAGAAAGGCGACATGTCAAAGGCTTCAGAGTACGCAAACTGCGCACACGAACTAGGCGAGTATGAGTCCAGGGTGAAATAAAATAATATATCTCTGTCATGTAAGCTTGCTTAAATATTAATTTAAAATATTAACATCTCAAAAATCGTAAATCGATAGGCCTAGCGCCATTCGTAAAGTTCTAATGTGATATTTTTCATTCAGCAATGTAGTTTTCATTGATTTTAATTACCACTAGATAGCGTCTATCTGTGATAAAGACAGCCGAATGTTGAATCAAGTTTTGCATCATTTCAAAATAATGTATGTATTAGTGCTATTGTGGTAACCATCATCGAGCTGTCTAGAGAGTAAGGATACATTATCGCAGACTGCGTGTAAAATGGTGGAAAGCTGGTTTCAATGTCAGATAGCTTAGACTCTATCTAGTGATAGTTAAAGTCTAAAGTTGTTTTAGCATGATCAAAGAGATTTGACTTTGATTATTTCATATCAATCCTATGGAACGTCATGCATACCTGCGGGAATTGCATTGAATAAATATAGAGATGCATTGTTTTGAACAATTTATTTTGTCGTGTTCTGTGTAAGATCCAGGCAATAGTCGATATCCGAAGGAGATGTCCAATGAAACCGATGATGGTGGATTGCCTTGGTCCGTGGACTACGAATCGGGCGCCAGACTTTGTCAGGAATTCTTGCTCGATGTAAATATATTACCTGAACACTTAGAATCATATCGTCATATTGGAATCTTGTCAGACAAAGCTCGGTCATACGCGTGTGACAAAATAAAATACGTTAAAATACGTGCATCTGAATAAAAAAATACGCGTATGAAACGCGTATTTCATGAGTCTGCTCTGTTACTTATAATTTGCTTACTTAGTGAGCAATGTCAATTGCGACGTCACGCCACGTCACTGTAACTGATTCCAAATTCACTTCTGTTAACACTCGTTCCTCTCACGTCACGCCACGTCACTGTAACTGATCCCGAATTCACTTCTATTAACACGTGTTCCTCTTTTAATTTCTTTGTGCAGGTAAATGGTTTACAGACTGCGGTAATTGACGCAATTTCATGGCTATGTAGTCCTACAGTATTTTTGCGCATGTATGATAGCGCGTATGATAAAGAGTTATACGTTAAAATACGTGCGTATGGTACAAAAATATAATAAGCATGATACGTATGATCGAGCTTTGTTGTCAGATATCGAAGAACAATTTCGCACAAACTTCGGCATGTCAGAATATGCAGTTCGGCTTTTGGAAATTATCTTGCATTAACGCATATGAGCCATAATTGCAATTGCTTTACTGTGCTCAATTTCTCAAGCGCCATATAATCTACGATATTTCACCTACTTATTTATTGTTTGATATTAGAAAACGAGGCGTAAATACTCAAACAGCAACTACTGTACGTTACTATCCCACGGCAATGTGAACGAATTATCTTAAGTCAAGAAATATCAACGTGTATTTCTGGTCTAGGGTCACAGAAGAGAATCGAGCAGCGCTGAAGCGATGTGTGTTTGGGAACGAGGAAGAGTGGTGCCTTTTATGAGAACGAAAGTGGAATACCTGAATCGGTCACCAGATGTCGTTCTTTTCCATGATTTCATTACTGACGAAGAAGCCACCAAACTCATTCAATTGGGATCTTCAAAGGTGAACTATTAGATTTCATAAGAGTCTATAATAGACATCTCGTGGGATGGCCAATGTGATTGCGATTTACTGAACAGTATTAAATAAATCTCGCAAACAATTGCACACTATCGCTAACGGTAATACGTTGGCCACGTAATGAGAAACAACAATAACAGAGTAGCAGGTGATGACAGAAGTACAAGGCACAAGGAAGCGTGGCAGACAAAGTTAGATAACATCATGATGATGATCATCATTGTCATCGTCGTCGTCGTCATCATCATAGTGTGACAAAATTAGTATAATAGCTGATATAGATAAGTCTGAAATCCCATAATAAAGTATATAAAAGTAGTTTATTTAGTAATCGCTAGGTGGCGCCGATGGTAAAATAGATAGTTAATAGAAGGAATAAATTAATAATAATCTTCCGGTCTTCCTGATCGTCAGCTCGCTCGCTCTATTATATATTCTCATATCATATGTCATAGATGTTTCATAATAATAATAATAATCGTCGTCGTCGTCATCATCAGGTTTTTGTCCTGACATAGGTTCAGGGCTCCATTGTTTCCATTCCTCTCTTGTTTTATCTCTGCATACGTTTTGTGAGGTTGTGCATCTGTCTTCATCATCCAGTCTAATGGCATCCTTTTTGGTCTTCCCTTTGTCTTTCTTCCTTATATACTCATCTCCATTACTGTTCTAAGCAATGATTCTCTTTTTAGCACATGTCTACTCCAGTTCCTCTGTTTTCTTTTGATGGTGTCAGCCTAATCAGCAATCTTTGGTATCCGGCCATCTGTAATACCGTTTCGTTTGATTTCTTGCCAGTCCACTTATGAAAGATCTAAGACACATTTTCAATTTTGTTTTTCAAGAAATTAAATTTAATTACACGGCACCATTATCACCACTTCGTCTCTACCACAATGGTACAACAATAACAACAACAAAAACAATAATAATAATAATAATAATAATAATAATAATAATAATAATAATAATAATAATAATAATAATAATTACGATTATAATCGTAATGATCGTAACTGGGCTTATAGTTGTTCAGTAGTAACTCCTGTTTTAGAATATAATCCGTGGTAGTCAAGCATTTACGGTTACTTACATTACCGTGTCATTCTCATGACGAATTATAATGGATTTTGTTAAAGCGCTCCTTTCTGTGTTTAAAGGTCGGTCGACTGCGAATTCTCAAGAATCGTTGCAATTCATTTTAGCAGTTTTCGAAATAATTTTAGCTTAGTGTCCAACTTACGAAAAGTCATGTTCTGGTGTTTCTATTGTGCGGTCGTTCGTCTCTTTGACATTGAAAGAAAAGTCACTCTTATGCATATAAGTTATTAATTAATTAAGCAATCAATCGAATTCTAAGGTCATTGTCATTCGTAGTTATTGCCTCTTTCCTTCAGTAGTTGAAGATGAGGTGATATCATAAATCAGGCACTTCCTGACAGTTCTTTCTTTCGATGCCTTTTTAAAATCAGATTACTAAGACTCTAAAAGACTACGTAGCTCTATTTAGGCTTGACGAAGGCTGCTAAAGCCATCCTGCATTACACATGGACATAATTTAATAATAATAATTTTGCATCACTGAGTGCAGATAGGTTCGATGGATTGAGCGTGTTTTTAATGCGCAGGTGCAGAGAGCAGAAGTAATTTACCATAACATTGCGGAACAACTCGTGTCGGAAATGAGAGTTGGAAAAATGTAAGTTAATTCGTTAAAATTGCCGAGCAATCCAATTGTAGAGAACTCGTCAGTCTTTTCATATTTCACGAATTTGACCTGTATTTGACGGTTAATTACGGCCTATATAACAATAGAGCTACTTTCTTCAACAATTTGCACATGAATCACTCTTGACAATGATTTTGGCCAAATTTCTATCTTATCTGTAAGTATATAACCAAAATTACTCCGCACGGCAGGATTGAGAGAGGAGAGACGAGAAGGAAAAGAGTTATGGATTGTGGCGACTCATTTTATTTGAATATATTCAAAAAATAAAATTCCGACTTTAAAATTAATTACTTGGAGATCAAAGATCAGCTAAACTAAGAGACTTAGTTGCAACGCGGCAATTTATATCTATTGGAAGCAGTGGCGTAGCCAAGAGGGTTTGGGGATTAAAACTCCTCTTGGGCGCCGATGAAAATTTTTTAATGTGTTTCCATGCATTTTTAATTTTAGGACGCGGTTTTGAAGGTCAACCCCCTCTTGGGGCTGCTGACCAAAATTTTTTAAGCGCCATAGGCGTGACGAACATGTTTTTGCTTGTCAGCACCTGAAAGGACAAATTAGAGAAGGGAAGACATAGGATAGATACATAGGATGACTTTTTTTTGCTCGTCAAGATTTTTCGAAAGTTGGTTGCGGTCAAAAGTCAAAACCAAACTTCCCACCTTCTGAAAATCCTGGCTATACCACTGATTGGAAGCACGTCAAATGCGTTATTAGAATGACGCCAAAGAAGTGTTGAATTTGATTGGTTGATTGATTGATTTATTGAATGATTGATTGACTGACTGATTGATTGATTGATTGATTGGTTTATTGATTGTTAAGTTAATTGTCCTTTCAAGTCTATTTAGAACCCAAACAGCAGAGCGACAGGCTGACAGCTTCGAGTGAGATGGTTCCGTTCTTGTTAGCGTTGTGTAATTGCAACGTGGGTGATGGCCACGGCCGGTATAAGGTTAGTTACTGTAGGATAGGCTTAGTTGGGGTAGGGTTAGTTGGGGTAGGGTTAGTTGGGTTAGGGTTGTGTTGATTATCTTGATATTCTCTTGGACAGTTACTTCGCGTACGATGACATTGAGGGACCTCTCATACAGAAACTCTCCAGGCGTGCAATGGAATACACTGGCCTAGATAGCAAGCATCCCTCCTCAGAGCCTCTTCAGGTAAGTAGTAAATTTTCCACCTTATTCGGCCAAGATTAAGATTTTTAACTCAACCTGGAAATATGACCACGGAATTAGACCCTATTAGGCAAAGGCATTATTTTATAAGATCCATACCGAAAAGGGAACGTGAAATCTACCGATTCTCATTACTTATTGCATGCTGTTATTAATTTACGGTATTAAGTTTAGCAAGCATATCCAGTAGATGATCTTTGTCGCGGCAATTCCCAAGCCGTCCTGAAGACGTTGGTCGTAGCTCTAGTCCTCAACAGACTAGGCTATGGAAATGCCGTCCTCGCTGGTTCGCCTGCCTCTCTACTCTGCAGGCTGCAGTCAGTCCTGAATGGGGCTGCTCGCCTAATTCATCGGTCTGCGCGTTGCGAGCACGTCACTCCGCTACTTATTGATCTACACTGGCTGTCCGTGCCAGAGCGCATCAAGTTTAAACTATCAAGTCTCGTTTATCGTTGCCTGCACGGAACAGGACCGAACTATCTGGCGACCGAGTTGCGCAGCGTCTCGGATCTCGAAGGCTGTAGAAGACTGAGATCCTCCACTACGGCTGAACTGATTGTCCCTAGGACGCGTCTCGTCACTGTCGGTGATCGAACTTTTCCGGTAGCTGCTGCGTGCGCTTGGAACTCGCTTCCTGCTCACATCCAGGAGTCTCCGTCACTCGACACATTCAAGAACCGCCTCAAGTCCTGGCTATTCAGAACTAGTTACTGTATTTAGTTATTTAGTTATGTAATGTGTTCGCGCAGTCTGTCGACTAGTCACCACATTAATCTTGACTTTACTTACTTACTTACTTTGTCAATGAACTGTATGTGATCGCCGTAAAGTTGTAAAAACATGTAATTGCTGCAGAAATTAATGTAATATTCTTAGCATATCTGAATTAGGGTTAAATGTACCTACACCTGTAGAACCAATAACACTGAAATTATTGGTAAGAGAGTTTTTTCTATTTCTGTGCCAAAAATCTGGAACTCTCTCCCTCTGACTGTCAGATCTTCCAATTCATTGGGTATTTTCAGATCCAGGCTTAAAACCCATCTCTTCCAATTAGCTTTTCCTCCGAAGTCGGTCTTGCTCTTAAACAGCTCTTTCCCTCTGTCCGATCTCTGGACTGACCTGGTCTTCTGCGGATGTATTTGAAGTACCATCGATTGTTACCTTGGGTATTAGAACTGGTGCTATAGAAGTGCATACTTATTTAGGACATATTTTATTTGCGAGCCATTAATCCTATAAATTTCGTAGATGATTTTTGCACTACAGTGTATTTTGCAATTCTTGTTTTTCTAGCTTTCTAATTACGGAATTGGAGGACATTTTAGCGCCCATTACGATCACGATACAGTTAGTCTGTTTTTTCGTTTAGTAGATGGATTTATAATTCGTGTAGAAACATGTGTTCATAAATAATCCAGAAAGGCTACAGATAGATATATACGTAGTCTTCTTGATTTACTAATAAAAATCGCATTGTAATCGAATATCGGACTCAATTTATAGATGATTGTTATAGAGAATGTGCTCAAATTTGTAAATTCAAATCGATGCTTTGCATCAACCAAAGTAGTTTGCTGCCTCCCATTGTTAGATCCAATAAGACAATGAAATAGGTTCGTAGCTGAATAGATCTGAACGCTTCAGACGAAAAGAAAGCGCTGGCGTTTCGCAAAATTTATTTTGCTCCGAACTAAGGTGCGGTGGTCAAAATATTGCTCGAAATATTCCAATAGTGACTCAGTAATTACTTAGTTCAGTTTCAAATGGCCTATATTTACTTGTGCATAGATAGACCTACTTTCTATAATCTCGTAAACCAATTAGGGGGTCAATGGCAGATGTTTTTGCTTGTCGACCTAATTTTCGGTAAAAGTGTAGTAAATCCAGGGGAAAATTCTCTTTTTTGTCAGCCTTTTTCGACAAGTTTAATAATTTTGTCTTCTTTTCATTCCACCACCAACTTCCTATGAATTCATTCATCCCTTACCAAGAAATCCTGGAACCGCCACTGTAGGGGTGGAAATGGGTAGCGCTCCTACAGGCAGTAATACCTCCTTATCCAATTTAAATCACGCTATAGTTTGTGCATTGTACTATATGACTATCTGAAAACGCGCGACAACAGTTTTATGACTGAATTTAACAATCATGTAACAACGCCAGATTACATGACCAAGGCATACTCGAGGTTTAGTCGGTTTACCTTAATTTGCCTAACTGAGTTAGGCCTAAAGCTTTAAAGTACTATTTCTTTTAGACTCGAGATAACATTCCTCCGGCGGATCTGAAGGAATTTAACAATGATAAGATGGACAGAATAGCGACGCTGATGATCTATGTGAGTAAAGTTTATAGTCACCTCTGTGTGTGTATATATATATGCACCAATATAATAGCTAAATATATTTTATGTATACTTAAATACTAATGTTCCAATATAGGGCCTAACAATATATACAACACCATCTCACTTAAGTCACTTAAGCATTGGCAATATATGCAACAAAAACGTGACAGAGCAGCGTCATTTTACTACTTGTAATTCTTGTGCAATTTTGTTATTTACTCGAAATTCTTTGTAATGCTGTAAATTACTCGAAATTCTTGTGTAATGTAATTTTCTCGCAGCTAAACAACGTCGTGGCTGGTGGAGCAACAATATTTACTGAGCTCAATATCGGAACAAGACCCGTTAAGGTATTTTGAAATAGAGAAATACAAAAAACAATGCCTTTCTCTTATTACTTGACTAGAATGGAACAAATGATTCGGCATTGCCATTTCGAACCTTAATTTTTGCTTTTTTGGTTTGATTTTATGGTTTTGCTAATTAATTCTTCTTCTTTAGGTGCCATGTATCATTACGTTGGCGACCATGGATCTGTACAGTGTACACCTTCCTGTCGCTTGTAGACTGTATTAGCTCCATTGATGATGTTACAGAATATCTTTCATGTCACATGCATGTAGCAAGCTTTTGATAAAAGTCATTCTTTGCTTCCCTCTTGCTATTTTCCCTTAACCTCTCCAGTTGCAACGAGGTTTTCCAGCTTTTTCCCTCATTAAGTGTCCGGAAAATTCGAGTTGCCTCTTTCTTATAGTTTGCATCAGTTTACGTCCTGTATTTGTCATTATCAGAAGTTCTTGGTTAGTTTTATCTCTGTCCAAGTTATCTTCAGCAGCCACCTCAAGAACCACATTTTCACCACTTCCGATTTCTTTTTCACTTGTTTAGAAAATAATAGTCCATGTCTCGCGGCTCCGTATAACAAGACTTGACAGACATATGCTTCCAAGACTCGAGTGTAGGACAATCTTCCCCTGACATGATCGCCCCAGACTTTATCCCCTGAACTTATTCTCTTCGGACATTATCACTCTGGGCAAAAAAGTAATGAGTAATGTACAATGTAAATCAATATCATAGTTTGTAATTAAAGAATTAAAATGGTAGAGTAGTGTTATGCTTAGTCGATCATTTGATAACAGTTTAAACTGCCACTTTTCTGGGATATTAGTCTAGAATTCTAAAAGCGAATTAGGTGTCCTAATCACACAGGCTTTTCACACAGGCTTTCTTAGTCTCCTAAACGACACAAATCCCATTATTATTATTAGTCCTTCCACCGTTTCAATTACACTTTTTTTCGATGAGTAGAAACGATTTCAATTTTGACTTAGAGAAGATTTCAATAGAGAACATTTCAATAGTGATAGCGACATTAATTCTCTTTCATCACAGCTCCAATAGATTTCGTCAAGGCGCATTGAGTAAACCAAGAGGGACTATGTAAGGGGATGTCATTTCATTGGGTGTACCAGGTAGGATAATGTCCGGAGAGATTATGGCCAGAGGAGAATGTCCGTACACCCAATGACTCGTATTTTAGTATACAGTGAGGTTTGTCTGCTCGTTGATATGTGTTTAACTCTGCAAATGCTGATTTGGCCATGGCTATTCTTGTTGTAATATCTTTTATATCTTTGAAAACCTGAACAAAGCAGGAATTGATGGCAAAGACAAAAGGTTAATAGCAGATTTATACTTGAGGCAGGAGCAGCTATATGGCTAAATGGTGACATAGGCAAATGGATAAAGATCTTAAAGGGACTAAGGCAAGGGTGTGGTTTATCACCGGATTTTTTAAAATCTATATGGCGAGGAAATTTTGAAAAGATCAAGGATCTGGAAGGAATAAAGATTGGAGGAAACAACATCAACAGCACAAGATTTTCTGACGATACAACACTATTAGCATTCTCAGAAAAGGAGCTGCAGAGATTAGTAGACAAACTGGCAGAAGCAAGTGAAAGAAAAGGACTGAAAATCAATACAAGAAAGACTTTTACTGTGGTAGTCACGAAAAGCAAAAAAGTGCCCAAATGCAGGATTCTATTAAACGGAAGAGAAATAGAACAAGTGGCATATTTCAAGTACTTGGGAAGCATTATCACAAGTGATGGAAGAAGCGACGAAGACATCAAGGCAAGAATGGGCATGACAAAATCTGCTTTCATGGAAATGAAACAGATACCAACAAGCAAGAACATTTCAAAAGGAACACGGCTCAGAATACTTAAGTGCTACGTTTGGTCAGTTCTGTTTTATGGAGCAGAGACTTGTACCGTATCAAAAGCTATAAAAGAAACTGAAAGCTGCAGAAATGTGGTTCTATAAGAGAACGCTAAAGGTTCCGTTGACAGATAAAAGAACCAATAGAGAAATTTTACAGATGATGGAAAAGAAACAAACACTGATGACTACCCTCAAGGTAAGACAGATGGAATTTTTGCGCACTTGATGAAGAAAGAGGGACTCGAGAACTTGGCAGTTACAGGAATGGTGTAGGGTAAAAGATCAAGAGGAAAACACATCTCAAAATTCACAGACAAACTAAGAGATGAACTGGAGATACACAACAATATCGAACTCCTGTGGAATACCAGAGATCGCGAAAATTGGAAGTCCACGGTCGCCGACGCAGCAATGCATGACACCTGAGAAGAAGAGAAGAAGAATATCTTTGTCACTGTTCCAATCGCTAGCGATCCAGCTTCCTAGGAACTTGACTGCTTGATGTATCAGTCGGCCTTTTATGTATTTTTGGCATAGTGGTGCTACATCAATGCAACGCTTTGATAGAAACATACAAAGTAATGACTGGGAAAGTAGATGTGCCACACAATCGATTCTTTTTAAGCAGAGGGTGGGTCCAAGAAAGAAACAAATTTAGTGCAAGGGTTGTGGATGGATGGAACAATTTGGATGAGGTGGGAGTGACAGTTAAAACGGTAAACGGTTTCAAAAGCTATCTTGGAAAGCTGGGTTTTTGAGTGCAGAGAGTAACCACAGTGATTTTCACACAGGCTTACTTAGTCTCCTAAACCATTTTAAATCATATTATTATATTATTTGATAGAAAGGAAAAATACAGTTTGAATAAATTTACAAGATTCAATTAATTATTCGCTATTCTAACATTCGCTGCTTTGTGAGAATTTTCTTGAGCAGATTATAATATAATTTAGTGACAACTAATTTGTTTTTGAAGAATGCTGCCATATTCTGGTACAATATGATTAAGTCAGGATATACAGAGACAAAATCATTGCACGCTGGATGTCCGGTACTCACAGGAGAAAAATGGGGTTCGTACATCGTTTCAAGGGGACACTTTCAGTAAAGTTCTACAATTATACGTGGCGTTCCAGCCACTGATAGATTATTACTAGCATTATTAAATGTCTAACTGTATAATTGCATATTTTATGTATTACTTTGATTAGTTTATGTAGGTCTATATTGCTGTTATACTGTTTAAACCATAGACTTTAATATCACAAGACAGAGTCTATGGTATCAGAAAGTGTGGCCAGTTTGCATGGATGGTGTGTCAAGAAATGTTTACCCTGCAGAAATCTTGAAAATTTTGGTACACTGTTGGTATGGATATCGTTTAGCCGTTTAACTTATTTAATGTGGACTAGTTGTTTAAATATTGTGTTTAGAATAAATTGATCGTCCGATTTATGCGAAATGCGGCGACATTGCGCAGTCGCTGCCGCAAATGAGCCTTCGAAAATTACATTGTAACATAGGCTTATAGTCGTATAAATCAGCACTGCACAAAACGGCTTCAAACTCAACTAATAATCGACCTAAAAATCTACGTTTACAATACGATTATAGTATTTATTTTCGGGAATCAATTGGTACGAATAAGAATTGTGGAAAAGATGAGTAAAAGATCAAACGGAACACATTTAAAGCAACTGGTACACCATATTAAAGCGGTGACGTCGTCCATATCTAAGTAGGCGCTGCCCTCAAATAAATATGATAGCGCTAAAGAATTATGAGGTCTTCAAGATGTCTGCGGGGTAAACATTTCTTGACACACAATCCATGCAAACTGGCTTCAACTTTGGCCTAACTTTGCCATAGATAGACGGCATCTAGTGTAATATAATAAATCTATGGTTTAAATTGGCTGTGTTTAAATTGAATTTTGAATACCAGAGACGAAGCTCGGTCAGCCTAGGAAGCAGGCAGCAGAGGATTGGTATTCGGTCCCAGAAAAATTAAAAATAATATCGAGAACGGCCAACAATTGTATTCCTCTCGATCTCTCCTTTTCACTTTTCACATTGACCACACAGCTACAAGGCCACAAATTCAAATTAGCTCTACTGTTACTAAAGCTATGTGAACTTTTACCAACTTTAGCCTTCACTATGCTTAGTATGCTTACTGCGCTTTTTAAATTGTCAGTAAACAATAATAATAATAATACAGCGTTTCACTGTGATTGCCTTCCAAGAGACTTTCTCGCCCTCTGATTCGGATCAAGACGAGAGCGGAAATATTTATCTGTCTCCGGAAACTTTTTTGTAATAAGTCCCTCTGGAACTAGGTACCGAGGGCATAAAAAATATACCGATATGTGTGCGTGTGTGTGTATATAATTATATAATCGTATTAAGGTGATGATAGTGAGCGACATTAAGGACGATCCCAGTGGCGTAGCCAGCTTATGCAAAGTTGGGTTGTTAACTGGAGGCACTATGCAACTGAACACCAGCGGGGGACGCGGCAGACCCCCACTACCCCACTTTGAACCAAAAGTCAACGGATTTACATAAATTGTGTTGGTCATATTGTTTGAAATGGAGTTGTTTAAACAACCCTCTGGCTACGCCCCTGAGGACGACGACAATGTCAATGATAATAATTATTAAATATGATGAAGGTTAATAATGATGATCTTCAATGTGTTATTTAACTTTGTAATATCCTCTGCTTATATTATGCTATGTAGTGGCCAATAAGTGGTTTCGAGAAAATGGACAGGAATTTCGAAGGCCTTGTGAACTAACGATTTCCCAATGAACAGCGCCTGAATGTCGTTCAAGATCCGTCTCGCAGATTCGCTCCTTTATTTAATTTGCGAAACTATGGTTGCGTCTCAGCTTTAAGATGTACTTCATATATTGCATTACTGAAATGAATTTCGTGCAATGTACTCAGGTTTTAAAAAAATGTATGTATTTTAAAATACCAAATGCTTTAAAAGTGTTATAGGATTAACCCCTTAACTGGGGACCCCGGATATATCCGTCCATTTTACATTGAGTTACAGTTAAATACCCAGTTAAAGGGTTAAGTTATAGGTTAAGTTTTAACGTTCAGCTTTTATTTTATCATTGAAAAATCTTTGATGTTGATTTATATGATAATTACTGAGACTTGTATGATTAGGCCTACTTGATGTGACTAAATAACCACTATGATTGATTAGACGGCATGACAAGATAATGCAAAATTATTGTTGTTATTAATTATTATTAGTAGTAGTATTACATGGCTGTTAACCATGACCCAACGCACGTTAGAAAATACACAATTAAGAGTGCATGCAAAAGTGCATACATACGAGGAACGCTGTGTGGCGTAGCGAGGGGGAGGTAGAGGGTAGAGGGGCGAAGCGCCCCAGGCGGCACTTGCTCTAGGGGCGGCACTTTCGAGAGTCCTTAGATTTTTGGCTTGTCAGAGACTTTTTTGGAGAGTTGATAACGTCTTTTTTGCTTGTCAGAGACTTTTTTGGAGGAGAGTTGATAACGTGATAACGTTTTTTGCTTGTCAGACTTTTTTCGGAGAATTGAGGGCGGCACTTTTTTTCTCGCCCAGGGCGGCCTTTGCCTCGCTACGCTACTGGGAACGCTAGACGTTTGCCGCTGGCGTAACTAGGTTTCCAGAACAGGGAAGGAACCGTCAAAGCTGTCAGACCCGTTCCATTTAGTCTGAACTGGAAGCATAAGGAAGAGTCGTGAGTTCGCTCAGCGTAATCCTGACTTCTCCAATGCTCGAAGTCACTGTTGAATACCAGTGGAGAGAAACCGTGAGCTCCGATGCTATACTTGCTAGCGATTTATAACAGAGCGGTTTTAAGTTTAATTATAACTAGTTATTGACCCGCGAACAATAATCCTATTTCTCTTCACCCCCTCCACCCCGATGAAAATTCTCATCGGGAACAACTGTCAACTTTCAGTTAACCCTCCCACATAAATATGTCAAAAACATTCTCCCTCCCAGATCAATGACAGGTCCCAATAACAAGGTTAATATTTTTTGCGATGATGACCATTTTTCCCTTTTTTGTTCGTCGAGTGTCAAAATGTGATGGTTATGACCTTTTTTGCCATGCTTTTTTCCATTATAATAAGTAGTATTCCATGAAATTTCCTAGTTGTTGATTATTTGTAAAAAGTGAAATTGTTGACGTCAACTTCTCTTGACCCCTCCCCTCCTCCCTGTCAACAACTGTCAAACTTTTTCAAACCCTCCCCTAAATTGTTGACGTAATTAATGGACAGCCTATATATATATATATATATATCACTCTCTCGTTTTCCCTTATATTAATTTTACTCGAAGTACTGCAGCCATAAAGCCGCAAAGCCTTGGCTGTGAGAGACAACTGTCCTAGAAGACTGTGGCAGTGGTCACGAATGCCATTTCAAATTAAACACAAAAGGCATAAAAATCGCAATACAGCAAAAAAATATGACCGTGTTATCCGCCGACAAACACGGAAAATTATAAGGTTGCAATTATATTATTGGAAATCATGATAATTGGTGTTATGCATGCATCGCTTAATGCGGAGAATACTGAACATAAATGAGTTCTTTTAGAACTGTGATTCAAGTACATAAATACTGTACAGATAATAACAGTACAGTATAAGCGACCTACTTTAGGATTGTGCTATCGAATTCTATTGCATACAACGCCGAAGTGGCGCTCTGCTGAACGCGGCTTGGTATTTAAATAGCAATATAGGCGACTGCCGCGGGTCAAGTCGTATAACCGAAGCCGTTCATCGCCTTAAAGGCCAAGTAGACACATCAATAGCAGCATGGAGTGCGAAGGCAAAGTGCGGGTCTAGAGAAAGCAATGGGAAGCTACTCAAGATGAATGGCGCAAGCCATCGGCTTTGCTGCCTGCCTGCCTGCCTGAAAAAGGCTGTCAGCGTCTAAATCAAAACTCAAATAAGAGTTTAAGAAAAGCATTTGCCCATTTTCTGCAACAATAGAAGCCAACTCGAAGACTGCAGAAAGCCCCAGGTGAAGATTATTATTATTATTATTATTATTATTATTATTATTATTATTATTATTATTATTATTCAAGGACAATTTATATAGCGCTGCACGCATGGTTTAAAATCCAAAATCAAAAACGCTTTGACAACGCTGACATGTTAATGGTAGTCAGAAGGTGACGATGTTAAAATCCACTGTGATGATGGAAAGAACTTTGCTGCCGTGAAGAAGTCCGGTGCAGAGTCCTTTAGAAGCGGTCCTTCAAAGAAACTGTAGCCCCATTGACATACCAACGAGGAACGGAAGATGATGTAAGAGTCCGCGGGTTGGTAGTAGGAGTTATCCACGCAGATGTAACCATCGGTGAGTTCCTAAAGAAACGTTCTTCCGCAAGAAGATAGTTCCGTCGTCGAAATCGGCAAATCCGACGAAAGATTACACTGGTCAACAGTGAAAATGTTACTGACTTTAAAGGGTCATGGTCTGTAGTATTTTGGTGCCCTGAACGGGGCACGGACAGTCTCCCTCTGGACATTATTCCCCGGACATTATCCTCCCGGACATATTCTCTCCCCGGCAAAGATGTCCAGAGGAGAATGTCCTACAATAGTCTGTGTTGGTTACCGACTCCTTGCTCCTCCTTCCTGCGACGTCGACACAGGGTGAGCCATCCGTCGGTGGGCCCACAGCATCTGTGCTGATACGAACCATCGTCCTCATCGAAAGCAGATCTCCGCCTCCTTGTTTCGTTGCAATAATCTACAAAGATAAGTAGGCCTATTATCAGTTAGGCAAATGATTGATATTTACCTGATTTAATGATAAATTATAATCATAGATGATTAACATTTACAGGGAATAAAGATTATACAAGTATATACATATTATAAGATATACGTGACATATAGTTAATAAATATTAATTAAGATTGACATTGTTCTAACATTATTAAAAAATTAATTTAATTTTTAAATTCATTAAGATTAGTTATAATTTTAAGAGAAGTAAAGAGTCTTTAGAAAGAGGAGGAGTGGAAGTTATTAATAATGCGCATTTAAAAAGTCAAACGCTATATAAATAGAATATGTGTAAATTACATTGTCCTGCTCATGCGTCCAGCATAAGCCTGTATGTTGAAACCAGCTGTGGATAGGGTTGCCAGATTTCCAAAGTCAAGATACGGGAGATTGTTACCTCGATCAATGCGTCCACTCCACGGTCCAGTTCATTGTGAATTATTATGACTAGCCAGAATTTATGGAAGGGGGTTTTCGGTTTTGGTCATGGTCAACTGTGAAAAACTGTGAAAAAATCTTGACAAACAAAAAATAGTTCGTCCGCTCACACTGACACCTTGTTTTTATCTTTTTCTTCGTTAGTGTTGGCAAGCAAAAAAGGTCAACGCCTTAATTAACTGCATTATTTATTCAATTTTTTTAATTCGTACCGTTGTTAAGACATTTTTATTCCGGCAACCCTACGGGAGGGTTGCCGGAAAATGCGTGAAACAATGAAAAATCTTTTTGTGACAAGGGGGTTTAACCCCCAAATCCCCTCCCCTCGGCTGCGTCACTGCTATAGAGCATAGACTAGAAAAAAGCAGTGTACAACACTGTTCAATGCACTGCATCATCTGTATTTAGTAAATTAATATTACAAACAAGTTATGGGTTAATAATATTATTATCATAGACCTCCCAACAAGTCTTAAGTTCCTATTCCTGCCGTCAAAGTAAGTAAGAAGCAGAGGGGCATTGCTGCCTGCCTCAGAGCCTCTATTATCTTGCTTGATATTGTACTAAACTGTACTAATGACTTTCATTTTACGTTTTATCACGCCCAAATGTAGCATTGTTTCGATTTTAAACTGCGTCCCAATGAAGTCTATCGACCTAGCCAAATACGGGAGATTTAGTCTCCCGGGAGGCGGGGGACTGGGAATGAAATACGGGAGCCTCCCGTAAAATACGGAAGATCTGGCAACCCTAACTGTGGACGCCATATTTGTTAACGCGCAACATTGCGTTTACGATAGGCGACATCCAAGCGACATCCAAGGGTGATAGCATTCGAAACGAATACGTTTCATTTAATTTATAATGAAATAATTGAATAAAATAATCATTGAAAGTTTGCTGTAATCATGCCATCGTGTGCAGCTATTTCAAATCTGGGCTTTTCTGGGCTTTTTTAAAGACGCAATCTGCCGACGGAGATCGTGATCGCGGTTGGATTACTGCAATAGTATCCTGCTCGGTCTTCCGGCATGTCAGCTACGTCGCCTTCAGACAGTACAAAATGTATCCGCCCGATTGATCTATGGTGCCAGATGTTACCATGTTACCCCGTTGCTGAAGAACAGATTGCACGGGCTCCGTATTCCTGCATGAGCGCATAGTCTATAAGCGCTGTTGGATTACGCACAGGGTATTGAATGACCCCACTTGCCCTGACTATCTGACGTCTCTCGTACAACGCCGCCTCACGCCTTCAGTCGCTAAGCAAGCCTGCTTAGGCTCAGGCGCTCTTCTGGGTATCACATTCCTCCAACGTCCTGCTTTATCGACTTAGGCTATTTACATGTATACTCCAAAACGAAAGTGAAAGTAACAATGTGACAGATCGCATCTGTAAGTAGCTGATTTCTTAGGTATGACTCTTAATAAGAATGCTTAGATGCAAAAATTATTAAGTTTTGCCTATGCTTTGACTAAAGAGCCTTCAATAATTGTAGCTGCACGAATAGCGTATTGATATCACATCACTTCTAAATAAACACACCTGTCGCGATTTCAGCTTATCGATTACTCGGCCGAAATCAAATGTAAAAACGGAAGTAACATTTATTTTGTCGAAGTTTTCGAAACCTCTTGGGGACAAAGTTACACATGTGGCTTGGCTTGCCACAGTAGACTGTCGTCTATTCGATATCATGGATTTGACCTGGATCTTCTGCGATTGTTTTTGACGTGCCATCGGCTGATGTTTCTATGCATAATGAAGATTCTCTATTGAGGCTTAAGATTAGATTATATGTGTGCATTCTCATCATGGCAGTGGAATATAATTGATCGACGCGTAAGGCGAAAACTAAGGTGTAAAGCAACAGCGTCAACAGATCAGCATCACTGGTCTATGAAGGTTTGGTTCCATATAGTTTATCTTAGATCGACACTCCGTGTAGTGTAATGTAGCATTTGTATGGCGCCTCTTATATAGATGTAAGGCGGTTGCCTATCGAGCTATTGTGAGGTACGGTTGACGACGACAACGCAGAGTTCTGTTTAAACTTCTTTATTATGAGAACAGCTACTATGTTGCTACGTTAGTTGACTTCTTCCATCTGACGATTCGTTCTCTGCTGTACGCTGGCTGCTGTCTGCTCTAAGCTATCAGTTTATATACCCAGTGGCGGCTCCACCGGGGGAGCCAGGGGAACCCGTGCCCCCTCCCTATTGAGTGCCTGGCCCCTCAGTGCCCCCTTCAGTTGGGACCCTATACTTAATGCTACACACATTAAACAACAAATGGTTGCCCCCCATGATTAGAAGTTGCCACGCCAACGGTCCCCTACTTGCCAAATCCTAGATCCGCCACTGTATATACCCAATTTCTAATTAAAATGCCCATTGCTACAAATTGCATCTCATATCGTGTCAACTAATTTGAAGCGATTATTTTGGAGTACAATCTACTTAGGAACGGCGATGTCAACATATCCAGAATAATTGAAACCATTAAGTAAGAAGTAAGTAAGAGAACGTCAAGATTAGAGTGGTAACTCGTCAAAAATACTGCGAGAACACTTTAAACAGAATTAACCAAGTAGCTAGTCTTGAAAAGCCAGTCGATTCCTGAAAATATCCAACGACGGTGACTCCCGTATGTCGGCAGGGAGCGAGTTCCAAGTACGCGCGGCAGCCACCGGGAAGGTACGATCTCCAACGGTGACAAGACGCGTTCTCGGAACGACGAGCAACGATGTCGTTGACGATCTGAGTCGCTTGCGGCCCGCGAGGTCAGAAACGCTGCGAAACTCAGATGCAAGATAGTTCGGACCCAACCCGTGAAGGCAGCGATATACAAGGGTTGATAGCTTGAACGTAATGTAGATCCATAAGAAGCGGGGTGACATGATCATATCGGGCAGAACGAAAGATGAGACGAGCGGCACTATTCAAAACTGACTGCAAACGGTCGAAAGAATAGGCAGGTGACCCTGCCTATTCATTAAGCTAGAGTGCACACTAATTTAGACAATTGCAACGACGGTCTCTAGTCGACATGTCGTAATAGATTAAATATTAAATTAAGCCATATTCTAGAGTTCAAAACGATTAAAGCAATTACACCAACGTTCACAAAATGATTAAAACGATTATTCTTCGAGAGATGTAGGCCCAGATAGCAAGAGAGAGGGAGGGTATCGTCAAATCAATACAACAATTGTGCCTTTAAAACATTCAATTTAATCATTTTAGAGATAGGACCCATCCTACATCTCTATTCAGAGGCACTCCTGGCATTGGAGTCGCATGATAAAGTAGTGAGACTTTAGCTTTCGCATTGAACAGAGCGAGGGAGTAAGAAGTGAGGCCAGAATGGATGGGTTCAAGGTATTCCAGAGGGATGTCCAGTCAGCGCATATGCTCGACCGCTGAGTAAGAGCAGTGCAAGATCTGGGAACATAAACATTCTTCCGATCAGTAGAGTTAGTTAGTTAGTTAGTTAGTTAGTTAATATGCCAACTTATATAGCGCTATAGTCACAGCAGGCCAAGATCAAGAGCGCTTTACAGATTGCACTTAAATGAGATGTTAAACAAGTGCGTCTTTAGTCTGGTAGCAAACATTTCTAAACTAGTCGCGTTAGTCACAATGTCGTGAATGAAGTGTAGCAGGCGATGTGCTGTGGAAGAGGATGATTAGAAAAACACCCTAATGTAAGTCGGGGCCTGACCTCGAAGTGCTGCAGAAACAATAACTACTTGTTTGAATTTAATGCGGTCAGAAATTGGAAGCCAATGTAGGGTGTTGAGCATAAAATCAGAGATGATAGAGTGGCAAGGAGCTTTAGCCACAAGACGAGCTGCAGTATTTAGGACAGATTGCAGAGTGGAAAGCAGGCTTTTGGGCAGACCAAGATAAAGAGAATTGCAATAGTCTAGCCTACTAGCAACAAAAACATGAACCAGAGATTTGGCTGCAGACAAAGAAAGTGAAGAACGAATAACTCTAATTTGCCTAAGTTGGCAAAACAGGATTGAGAGAGTCTAGCAAAATTCTTTTTGAAGGTCCATTAAGTATAATTTATCAGTGTGCGTTTTAAGAAGTAATAATATTGCTACTCTCAAAATTTATGAAAAGATGTTGCGTGATAGTTGTTTCTTTTCATATTTGTATCAGTATTCATTTTAACTGTTTACTATTTTGAGCAGTTCACTTCTTTGTTTATTATCAACGAGTTTACAATTGCTCTATTCTTCCATGTCCGCACACAAATTTGATCTGGGCTAGACTATAGACCTACATACACTCAGGATCCAGATGAAAATGAGATTAGTGCACAAAGTAGTTTTTATAATTTTTTCCACTAAATGGAGTGAATGTGCTTCATATATAGAATGGGATTGACATCGGTAATGCTGATTCTACATTAAATTTTTAAAATTTAAATTTTGACATTTCATTTTGGAATTTCAGTGTGAGTTTGTAGTTGGCAGAGATTCAGCCAACTTCTGTGACTAAATATTCGTGTACGCAGAAGATGGAAAGCAGTGTACCAGATGAACCAAGCAACGGACCCGGTGAACCAAGCAATGTACTCGGTGAACCAAAAGCTAAAGGTAATTTTCTGGTATAGGTCTCTTAGTACTAAGTTAGTAGTATTGCTTGTGCCTGATGAAGTAATCGTAGACTGACTTGAATAAGAAGAAATCATTTAAAGATCATTGGGATCTTCACCAATATTGTAAATTTGACATATTTTGCAAGTAAGAGACACTTTTATATCAATATACTCTAGTTCCAATTATGCTGAATGGCTCCATGTTGAGTATATGCTATTATACTAAATGTTGTGCTGCGATTTAAATTTTCATAGATAGCACCAGTTAATATGTGATCTTAACTTTAGTCCATTGAAATTTTCCATTTTCAGCCAATATTATTGTTTGCAGATTTTGTTATATGAAATGCCTCAGGCTATTCTTAAATAGTTGTGCTACTTTTTGGAACCTCTGTTCTATTTCAATTGAACTGAATTATGTTTGCCTGGAACCGTCAAACTTTCCACGACTATTATCGAGCTAAGGTCAATCACTATACCCATGCTTAGAAGGCATGACAGAAAGAGGAGGGCCCAAGAAAAAGTGGATGGATAACATCAAAGAAGACTTTGAAAGATACCAGATATCAGTAACAGAGAGAAAGAGATTAACGACGGAAAAAGATAAATGGAGAAGTTTCATCCCTAGCTATTGCTGCTAATGAGCTGGCAGAAAGCAACTATGATGATGATGATGATGATGAAGTTCAATGCAAGAGACTTTACATTATGGTTGTGCATTAGGTTGACGATATCGGATATGGGACATATAATACTGTATGAAATGTGTGAAAGGAATCAGACATTCTCATTGACTGGGGCTAAATTTCAAGGCACTCTGTTTATGTAGCCAATTTTCTTTATATATGCCAAGCTGTTGCATTGTGTATGTCTGTGAGAAGACCTAGTTACTGTAAGGTGTTCTCCATGTACTGCTCTCAATCAATAATTAATATGCAGTGTGTGAAGTTTGACTCTTCAATTTTGAATTGCACCTCTTTAAGCACCCAGTTTACAAAGATAAATTTGCTCACATGCATCTGCATCATTTGCCTTATTTTGGATTATATCGCCAATACATTGTTAAAATTTCAGGTTAGATTTATTACATTATGCGTGTTTCTAGACTTTGTTTTGAATGCAAAGTCATAATTGGTCTATAATTGGTGCTTGACTTTGATTCCATATTTTATATTGTCATTTTGGAAGAGACATTTTATTTGGCATGCAGGAGAAGCGAGTCTTCAGTCAAAATTTGAAGCTCAGAGGAATAAATTGGAAGAAGTTGTGGAATCAAGATTTGGATTATTGTCATTGTTGCGGAGTAGCAAAGTTCTAACTCCCACAGACCAAGAGGAAATTGAGGGAAAATCTACGACCAAGGGTAAAAACCAGAAACTTATGGATTTAATTTCTGAAAAAGGCAATTACCAGGAGTTTCTTGATGCTCTTCAGGGCTCTGGTCAGACCCATGTTGTCAATTGGATCAATGAAAATGGAGGTATTGACTTCATTGCGTTGCTTTTGTGAATTATGTTTATTATAATAATTAGAGTTGCGTCGATTATGCCCTTGGCCAATTATCAGCCAACTGGTTATTGGCCTAGAACAATTGGCTAATTAATTATTGATTAATTATTGATTTTTAATTTTTTTCATCACTGAGTTTTAAATTATTTGCTAACCAAATTTGACATAAGCTGTTGTGTCATTCCATCGTTAATCATCACGCGCCAGACGACTGTACAAGAATTGAAGAAGGGTTAAACATAAGTCAACAAAATTAAAGAAAACATACTCAAAACATAGCTAGAAGAACGTACCCACAACAAATCTGATCGCCGACTTTGATCCATTGAAGCGGTGAACTGGCCACTGCGTCAAAAGGTTGGCTCCAGTGACTCGACAGTTCTTGTATACACCATCGGCCAGTATGCCCAGTGAGCTAGCTACAATAGGTAAAAGACAGCTTCAATTTTGTGGACATATAATGAGGAAGAAAGGTATAGAAAACCTGGTAACAACTGAAAAACAACTGGAAAAGTCAAAGGCAAACGACCAAGAAGACAAACTATGATGTATATCAGTAATTTACTGACTGATGTAAAGGGTGTAACTACAGAACTAGAACTCATACAACCAACGAAAACAGAGAGAAATAGAAGTCCATAGTCGTCAACGTAGAAATACATGACACTCGCAGAAGAAAAGAAGATATTTAAAACAGCAGTAATATATTATTGCTTCTATTAATTATCATCACTTTTCATATGATTTATGTTTTAGTGTGAATTCTGAGACTAATTTTATATAATTTAATATGCACTATTGTGTGACTGTTTGATTTTGTTGCAGTTTATAAACCTAAATTTGATTTGGATTGGCCACTTACGGATAAAGAAATTCACATTTTGGACTTCAACTACAATTGGCTGGGTGAAGTGCTAAGTTTGAAAGAAGGTTTAGATGCAACATTGTTTTCCAGGGGTGCCATTAATGCACGGCAGAGAGATTTCATTTCATCGAAACCGACCAGTTGTGAAGCTAACGAAGCGTTCTTAAAGATCCTGAGACAATCTAGTCTCAAAATTTACTATCTGACGGCACGTTGCCTTCGAGATTCGAAAGTGTGTCACATTGCAACGGTTCTCGAAAATGTCACAGGTAAATTGTATGAGTACAAGCAAGATTCGTCATCATCATTGTCACAATTATAATAAGCCTCGTCGTCGTCGTCTGAGTCGTCATTACCATAATCATCATCGTTATCGTCATCATCATCAGACCTGCTTAGAAAAGCTGTTGAACTAGGTTCCATAATCAATCACAAGATGACCGGTGTCGTATAAATTTATTTCCGCCATAAAATTATTTCCTGGGCGGAGCCTGCGGTTGCTAGGGAAATAAAATTATGTGGCATACGTATAAATTTATTTCCGTATAAATTTATTTCCGCCTATCAACATAATATCTAAAAATAGCTTTAATCACTTTAATGCATACGGTTAGTAGCAGGCAATAACTTTTTTCTACATATAACTATATAGCCTGCTGTTGGTGGGGAAATAAAATTATAACCGGTAATAAATTTATTTCCTATCTTCTGTCTATCTATACCTGTGTATAGCATTGGTTGGAAATGAAATCATATCCTATGAATGATAAATTTATTTCATACCTATCTACACATAACTATATAGCCTACTGATGGCAGGGAAATAACATTATAGCCGGTTATAAATTTATTTCCTAGTCTACGGTCTATCTATACCTGTATATAGCATTGGTTGGAAATGAAATGATATCCCATGGGTAATAAATTTATTTCCTAGGAAATAAAATTATAACCGGTAATAAATTTATTTCTTATCTATCTATACCTGAGTATACCATTGGTTGGAAATGAAATGATATCCCATGGGTAATAAATTTATTTCCTAGGAAATAAAATTATAGCCGGTAATAAATTTATTTCCTATCTATCTATACCTGTGTATAGCATTGGTTGGAAATGAAATGATATCCCATGGGTAATAAATTTATTTCCTAGGAAATAAAATTATAACCGGTAATAAATTTATTTCCTATCAATCTATACCTGTATATAGCATTGGTTGGAAATGATATCCTATGGGTAATAAATTTATTTCCTAGGAAATAAAATTATAGCCGGTTATAAATTTATTTCCTAGTCTACTGTCTATCTATACCTGTCTATATCATTGGTTGGAAATGAAATAATATCCCATGGGTAATAAATTTATTTCCTAGGAAATAAAATTATAACCGGTTATAAATTTATTTCCTATCTATCTATACCTGTGTATAGCATTGGTTGGAAATGAAATGATATTCTATGGGTAATAAATTTATTTCCTAGGAAATAAAATTATAACCGGTAATAAATTTATTTCCTATCAATCTATACCTGTATATAGCATTGGTTGAAATGAAGTGATATGCCATGGGTAATAAATTTATTTCTAGGAAATAAAATTATAACCAGTAATAAATTCATTTCTTATCTATCTATACCTGTGTATAGCATTGGTTTGAAATGAAATGATATCCCATGGGTAATAAATTTATTTCCTAGGATAAAATTATAACCGGTAATAAATTTATTTCCTATCTATCTATACCTGTGTATAGCATTGGTTGGAATTGAAATAATATCCCATGGGTAATCAATTTATTTCCTAGGAAATAAAATTATAACCGGTAATAAATTTATTTCCTATCTATCTATACCTGTATATAGCATTGGTTGGAAATGATATCCTATGGGTAATAAATTTATTTCCTAGAAATAAAATTATAACCAGTTATAAATTTATTTCCTATCTATTTATACCTGTATATAGCATTGGTTTGAAATGAAATGATATCCCATGGGTAATAAATTTATTTCCTAGGAAATAAAATTATAGCCGGTAATAAATTTATTTCCTATCTATCTATACCTGTATATAGCATTGGTTGGAATTGAAATAATATCCCATGGGTAATCAATTTATTTCCTAGGAAATAAAATTATAACCGGTAATAAATTTATTTCCCATCTATCTATACCTGTATATAGCATTGGTTGGAAATGAAGTGATATGCCATGGGTAATAAATTTATTTCTAATAAATAAAATTATAACCATTAATAAATTTATTTCCTATCTTCTGTCTATCTATACCTGTGTATAGCATTGGTTGAAATGAAATCATATCCTATGAATGATAAATTTATTTCATACCTATCTACACATAACTATATAGCCTACTGATGGCAGGGAAATAACATTATAGCCGGTTATAAATTTATTTCCTAGTCTACGGTCTATCTATACCTGTATATAGCATTGGTTGGAAATGAAATGATATCCCATGGGTAATAAATTTATTTCCTAGGAAATAAAATTATAACCAGTAATAAATTTATTTCTTATCTATCTATACCTGAGTATACCATTGGTTGGAAATGAAATGATATCCCATGGGTAATAAATTTATTTCTAGGAAATAAAATTATAGCCGGTAATAAATTTATTTCCTATCTATCTATACCTGTGTATAGCATTGGTTGGAAATGAAATGATATCCCATGGGTAATAAATTTATTTCCTAGGAAATAAAATTATAACCATAATAAATTTATTTCCTATCAATCTATACCTGTATATAGCATTGGTTGGAAATGATATCCTATGGGTTATAAATTTATTTCCTAGGAAATAAAATTATAGCCAGTTATAAATTTATTTCCTAGTCTACTGTCTATCTATACCTGTCTATATCATTGGTTGAAATGAAATAATATCCCATGGGTAATAAATTTATTTCCTAGGAAATAAAATTATAACCAAGTTATAAATTTATTTCCTATCTATCTATACCTGTATATAGCATTGGTTGGAAATGATATCCTATGGGTAATAAATTTATTTCCTAGGAAATAAAATTATAACCGGTTATAAATTTATTTCCTATCTATTTATACCTGTATATAGCATTGGTTTGAAATGAAATGATATCCCATGGGTAATAAATTTATTTCCTAGGAAATAAAATTATAGCCGGTAATAAATTTATTTCCTATCTATCTATACCTGTATATAGCATTGGTTGGAATTGAAATAATATCCCATGGGTAATCAATTTATTTCCTAGGAAATAAAATTATAACCGGTAATAAATTTATTTCCCATCTATCTATACCTGTATATAGCATTGGTTGGAAATGAAGTGATATGCCATGGGTAATAAATTTATTTCCTAATAAATAAAATTATAACCGGTAATAAATTTATTTCCTATCTTCTGTCTATCTATACCTGTGTATAGCATTGGTTGGAAATGAAATCATATCCTATGAATGATAAATTTATTTCATACCTATCTACACATAACTATATAGCCTACTGATGGCAGGGAAATAACATTATAGCCGGTTATAAATTTATTTCCTAGTCTACGGTCTATCTATACCTGTATATAGCATTGGTTGGAAATGAAATGATATCCCATGGGTAATAAATTTATTTCCTAGGAAATAAAATTATAACCGGTAATAAATTTATTTCTTATCTATCTATACCTGAGTATACCATTGGTTGGAAATGAAATGATATCCCATGGGTAATAAATTTATTTCCTAGGAAATAAAATTATAGCCGGTAATAAATTTATTTCCTATCTATCTATACCTGTGTATAGCATTGGTTGGAAATGAAATGATATCCCATGGGTAATAAATTTATTTCCTAGGAAATAAAATTATAACCGGTAATAAATTTATTTCCTATCAATCTATACCTGTATATAGCATTGGTTGGAAATGATATCCTATGGGTTATAAATTTATTTCCTAGGAAATAAAATTATAGCCGGTTATAAATTTATTTCCTAGTCTACTGTCTATCTATACCTGTCTATATCATTGGTTGGAAATGAAATAATATCCCATGGGTAATAAATTTATTTCCTAGGAAATAAAATTATAACCGGTTATAAATTTATTTCCTATCTATCTATACCTGTGTATAGCATTGGTTGGAAATGAAATGATATTCTATGGGTAATAAATTTATTTCCTAGGAAATAAAATTATAACCGGTAATAAATTTATTTCCTATCAATCTATACCTGTATATAGCATTGGTTGGAAATCATATCCTATGGGTAATAAATTTATTTCCTAGAAAATAAAATTATAGCCGGTTATAAATTTATTTCCTAGTCTACTGTCTATCTATACCTGTCTATATCATTGGTTGGAAATGAAATAATATCCCATGGGTAATAAATTTATTTCCTAGGAAATAAAATTATAACCGGTTATAAATTTATTTCCTATCTATCTATACCTGTATATAGCATTGGTTGGAAATGAAGTGATATGCCCTGGGTAATAAATTTATTTCCTAGGAAATAAAATTATAACCGGTAATAAATTCATTTCCTATCTATCTATACCTGTATATAGCATTGGTTGGAAATGAAGTGATATGCCATGGGTAATAAATTTATTTCCTAGGAAATAAAATTATAACCGGTAATAAATTCATTTCTTATCTATCTATACCTGTGTATAGCATTGGTTTGAAATGAAATGATATCCCATGGGTAATAAATTTATTTCCTAGGATAAAATTATAACCGGTAATAAATTTATTTCCTATCTATCTATACCTGTGTATAGCATTGGTTGGAATTGAAATAATATCCCATGGGTAATCAATTTATTTCCTAGGAAATAAAATTATAACCGGTAATAAATTTATTTCCTATCTATCTATACCTGTATATAGCATTGGTTGGAAATGATATCCTATGGGTAATAAATTTATTTCCTAGGAAATAAAATTATAACCGGTTATAAATTTATTTCCTATCTATTTATACCTGTATATAGCATTGGTTTGAAATGAAATGATATCCCATGGGTAATAAATTTATTTCCTAGGAAATAAAATTATAGCCGGTAATAAATTTATTTCCTATCTATCTATACCTGTATATAGCATTGGTTGGAATTGAAATAATATCCCATGGGTAATCAATTTATTTCCTAGGAAATAAAATTATAACCGGTAATAAATTTATTTCCCATCTATCTATACCTGTATATAGCATTGGTTGGAAATGAAGTGATATGCCATGGGTAATAAATTTATTTCCTAATAAATAAAATTATAACCGGTAATAAATTTATTTCCTATCAATCTATACCTGTATATAGCATTGGTTGGAAATGATATCCTATGGGTAATAAATTTATTTCCTAGGAAATAAAATTATAGCTTATATAAATTTATTTCTAGTCTACTGTCTATCTATACCTGTATATAGCATTGGTTGGAAATGATATCCTATGGGTAGTAAATTTATTTCTAGGAAATAAAATTATAACCAAATTATAAATTTATTTCCTATCTATCTATACCTGTGTATAGCATTGGTTGAAATGAAATGATATCCTATGGGTAATAAATTTATTTCCTAGAAATAAAATTATAGCCGGTTATAAATTTATTTCCTAGTCTACTGTTTATCTATACCTGTATATAGCATTGGTTGGAAATGAAGTGATATGCCATGGGTAATAAATTTATTTCCTAGAAATAAAATTATAACCAGTAATAAATTCATTTCCTATCTATCTATACCTGTATATAGCATTGGTTGGAAATGAAATGATATGCCATGGGTAATAAATTTATTTCCTAGGAAATAAAATTATAACCGGTAATAAATTCATTTCCTATCTATCTATATCTGTGTATAGCATTGGTTGGAATGAAATGATATCCTATGGGTAATAAATTTATTTCCTACTTATCTATTTCATTGGCACTTGGCATTTTGGCGTTATCTTGATGGTATTAACTGAAAAACGGATTTCAATTTCCCACGATAAAGCATAGATGAAAAAATGCTTCAGTAGAGTAATATATAGTGAATGCTATCCTTAGCAACAAGAGATGGCCTTCATTAAAGTGACGAGGAAGATACTACCAACAGACGATAAAATGCGTTTCCGTATTAGAAATCTCAATAGGCCTATCAGTTTATCCTCTGTGTATAAGTCGACATTAAAAAGACGATTTATGACGAAGCGCCAGAGAAAAACATGACATTTGTCGAAACAATTATTATCAGAACAACGATCATTAAATAAAGATCAGCTGTGCTAGAACAATGGCAAATCATTGGCATATTTGAAGTGAAATGCATGATTCAATTTTTAGTAGCATCCGCATTTGAAAATAAGTGTAAGCGGTCTGTTGTAGATGATCAATATCGACTTAAACTGTTAAACATACTCAAGACCACCCGTAGTGAGTTTACCCGAAAATGCGATTCTTTTGCGATTGATCAGCAACTGATTATATGCAGATACGATTAGACTTAGCAAGCAATAATGCTGATAATGGCTATCTTATAATAATAACTATACGATTTCATATGAAGCATTGATTGGGAGGAAGTGAAGAAGAGGAGGCGAAGGGAAGAAAACCACAAAAGTACTTTAAACACAATATTCAAGTAATGCTGGTGCTACATAATTCCAGTTCCTAATGAACAATACTAGCAACTACCATAAGCACCGACTAAGCCTAAATTCATCTTTGGAGTCGTCCATAAATTACGTCACGCGATTTTTGGCACTCCCTTACGTAACGCGACGTCACAAAACGTCGGACCCCTAAAATATGACGTCACAGGGCCGACCTCCCCCCCCTCCGAATTTTCATCTTTCGAAAAGACTTGACAAGCAAGAAATGGCCATCCTTGTATTTTTTCCTCTCGAAAAACCATGACAAGCAAAAAATGTCAAAGGTAATCACCTAAAAAAAATTTGCGGGACGTCACATTTACGGAACCCCCGTCCTCACACATCGTCACAAATGGCCGGACCCTCCCTAACCGCGTGACGTAATTTATAGACGAGCTCTTAGTCTACTATATCTTACTCAAAACCTAGCCACAACAGAAGGCTATAAGCTTATATGCAGGGCCGTTTTATCTACTGGGCACAGTGGGCACTGTGCCCAAGGCCTACGACCTTTTCAGGAGCCTACGAAAGTCAGATGTATATGGAGAACATGAAGGGAGTAAAAAATAGGCCATGGCAGAAATTGCAGTCTTGCAGATACAAATTTAATAACGTTTAACTCTAGCAGTCACAAACAGTATAATATCTATTAATATGAGCACTTGAGCAGAGTTACGATATGTAAACCTTTTGGGTCTTTTCATAAGCAAGCAAAGTCACTTATGATGTCCTCAAATGTCATTTCCATCGTCTTTTTTTGAATGAAAGTAGTGCCAGGGAGGATAGTCATGTTTATCTTATCGTTGACCGAAGATAAGTTTTTATAAGTTTCAGTTTGGAAAATGAACGTTCACCTTTACAACTTGTTCCAAAAATTGAAAGGTAGATTCGGAAAGCAATATTTACATTTGGAAAACGTTTCACCATCCTATTCTTTATTTGAGCCATAGGCCAAGCATTTCAGCCACTCTTTTAATCTTGCCAAATATTTGTGAAAATAGAAGAAAGTCGTCAGTAATTGCCTCTTCCAGATCTGATGGATACACCATAATTAGTGCCTTGGCTTTAGAAACTGTTTCATCAGTTGACAGAAGAAAGTTGAACTAAATTTGAATTTTGACATCGAAAACTGAGGAGGGTGCAGTCCAAAATCATTATTAAACATGAAGTCATAAAATAATGCGAAAGTGTTTAACTTTAAAGTTTAATCCACAGTTGGTTGCGTAGTTGGCAACTTGGAGGTTTCAAGTTGAGGAGGGCCTACGATTATGAGAGTGCCCAGGGCCTACGAAGACTTTCAACCGGCCCTGCTTATATGTGTATATGTTTAGGACATGATTTTCTTTCCAACCAATGCTACATGATGCAGGTATAGATAGATAGGAAATAAATTTATAACCGGCTATAATTGTATTTCCTAAGAAATAAATTTATTACCCATAAAATATCATTTCCAACCAATGCTATAAACAAGTATAGATAGACAGTAGACTAGGAAATAAATTTATAACCGGCTATAATTTTATTTCCTAGGAAATAAATTTATTACCCATAGAATATCATTTCCAACCAATGCTATAAACAGGTATAGATAGACCGTAGACTAGGAAATAAATTTATAACCGGCTAGAAATTTTATTTCCTAGAAATAAATTTATTACCCATAGGATATCATTTCCAACCAATGCTATAAACAAGTATAGATAGACAGTAGACTAGGAAATAAATTTATAACCGGCTATAATTTTATTTCCTAGGAAATAAATTTATTACCCATAGAATATCATTTCCAACCAATGCTATAAACAGGTATAGATAGACCGTAGACTAGGAAATAAATTTATAACCGGCTAGAATTTTATTTCCTAGGAAATAAATTTATTACCCATAGGATATCATTTCCAACCAATGCTATAAACAAGTATAGATAGACAGTAGACTAGGAAATAAATTTATAACCGGCTATAATTTTATTTCCTAGGAAATAAATTTATTACCCATAGGTTATCATTTCCAACCAATGCTATACACAGGTATAGATAGACCGTAGACTAGGAAATAAATTTATAACCTGCTATTATTTTATTTCCTAGGAAATAAATTTATTACCCATAGGATATCATTTCCAACCAATGCTATAAACAGGTATAGATGGACCGTAGACTAGGAAATAAATTTATAACCGGCTATAATTTTATTTCCTAGGAAATAAATTTATAACCTAGGAAATAAATTTATAACCGGCTATAATTTTATTTCCTAGGAAATAAATTTATTACCCATAGAATATCATTTCCAACCAATGCTATACACAGGTATAGATAGACCGTAGACTAGGAAATAAATTTATAACCGGCTATAATTTTATTTCTTAGGAAATAAATTTATTACCCATAGGATATCATTTCCAACCAATGCTATAAACAGGTATAGATAGACCGTAGACTAGGAAATAAATTTATAACCGGCTAGAATTTTATTTCCTAGGAAATAAATTTATTACCCATAAAATATCATTTCCAACCAATGCAATAAACAAGTATAGATAGACAGTAGACTAGGAAATAAATTTATAACCGGCTATAATTTTATTTCCTAGGAAATAAATTTATTACCCATAAAATATCATTTCCAACCAATGCTATAAACAAGTATAGATAGACAGTAGACTAGGAAATAAATTTATAACCGGCTATAATTTTATTTCCTAGGAAATAAATTTATTACCCATAGGTTATCATTTCCAACCAATGCTATACACAGGTATAGATAGACCAATAGACTAGGAAATAAATTTATAACCTGCTATTATTTTATTTCCTAGGAAATAAATTTATTACCCATAGGATATCATTTCCAACCAATGCTATAAACAGGTATAGATGGACCGTAGACTAGGAAATAAATTTATAACCGGCTAGAATTTTATTTAAAGGAAATAAATTTATAACCTAGGAAATAAATTTATAACCGGCTATAATTTTATTTCCTAGGAAATAAATTTATTACCCATAGAATATCATTTCCAACCAATGCTATACACAGGTATAGATAGACCGTAGACTAGGAAATAAATTTATAACCAATAGATAATTTTATTTCTTAGGAAATAAATTTATTACCCATAGGATATCATTTCCAACCAATGCTATAAACAGGTATAGATGGACCGTAGACTAGAAATAAATTTATAACCAAACTAAATTTTATTTCCCAAGGAAATAAATTTATTACCCATAGGATATCATTTCCAACCAATGCTATAAACAAGTATAGATAGACAGTAGACTAGGAAATAAATTTATAACCAAATATAATTTTATTTCCTAGGAAATAAATTTATTACCCATAGGTTATCATTTCCAACCAATGCTATACACAGGTATAGATAGACCGTAGACTAGGAAATAAATTTATAACCGACTATAATTTCATATCCTCACTATATAGTTATGTGTAGATAGGCAGGAAAGTTTAGACCTTAAAATCTTTCCAACTGATCTGGTATCGCTAAACAATTATATATATACAGTTAAGGCGCCCATAAAGTATATTTTTTTCCTCAATGGATAATGCAGATTTTCTACTTTTTACAGATACCGTTAATAATTGACCTGTTCAATTTGTTCAAAATTGTTCAATTTGGGTTTTGTGCGCCATCGGCTGAAGCCCTGGGCATTATGATAATAATAATGTGATTTTAAGTGGTTTCTGAGGCTAAGCAAACCTGTGTGTAAACCACTGATATGATTGTGGCACCGTAGAAGTTTATTGACAAACCAATGAATATACAGTACGAGGATGAGTAACAAAACCACTGCAGAACAATATAACAGTGAGCGTAATACAACATTTAGCACCAAGTGATTATTGCAATTTCTATCTCATTAAATGTAAACTTGAAGCTATTTTGTCAAATGGAAACTTGAAACTACTTTGTCAAAATCGCGATTGACCGCATTCGAAAAACAAATGATGGATAGGACGACTGTGATTGACTGTAATTGGCAGCCAATCGCCGTGGTTATAGGTAATGAATATTTATGAACTTGTGTATATGCATGAGATTTGCGTATGTGTTATGCCTTATGGCTCCACCCATATAATTGCTTCAAGCATTGCCATTGGTTGCCTGCAAAGAATTCCCAAGGAGGAAATAAAATTATAGTTGTCGTTGCTATGGGAGGGCGGTTCTAATCTTGATTGACAGGCTATCTGCCGACCAATCAAAACTTGACCAGGAAATAACTTTATGGGGGAAATAATTTTATACGACACCGGCCCCGAGTGGATATTTCAATGGTTATTCTAGTTCTCTAGGACGGTAAGTAATGCATTATATCGACTCTCCAAATAAACTGAAGATATGGAATTAGTTATATATCCAAAAGCAGAGTGATCCTACTAAACCACTTAAACTCATTAATTCTGTTGTGTACTGTACTTTCTCATTGCTATCATTTCAACAAGAGACAAGGATGTGTCCTATTACCAATACTCTTCAACATTATATTAGATTACATCATGAGACGGATTGACAATACAAGTGGGTTTGGAACATATCTAAAGCCTGGAAATATAGCTGATGCAGAATATGCTGATGATACATGTTTAATAGCAGAATGCCTCTCAAGGATTGTATAATTAACAGTGGCTTTAATAACAGAGTTGAATATTTGGATAACAATTAGCCTAGACACTTATAAAACAAAAATTATGCCAATTACAAAGAGAGTGAGAGATTGGCCAATAGTAACACACACAATGGAAAAGAAATTGAAATGGTGAAGAAATTTGTTTACTTGGGAAGTGAATTGGAAGCAGAGGGAGGCTCGGACTTGGAGATCAAAAGAAGAATAGCAATGGCAGGATCAACCTTAAACAGACTACATACCAAAATTTTCAAATGACATGACATTGGGATGAAAACAAAACTAAGAATTCTCAACACTTGTGTAATACCAATACTAATTTATGGATGTGAATCTTGGACCATAAAAAACGAATTGGAGAAAAATAATAGCAACAGAAAATAAATGGCTTAGAAAAATACTAAAGATTGGATACAAAAACATATAACAAATGAAGAGGTTGGAGAGAGAACATTGCAACCGAGCATCGTGGAAGTCATCAGAAAGAGAAGAATGAAATGGACCGGACACGTACTCAGAATGGATGAAATAAGAAACCCAAAACACATTTTCAACTACAAACCAGAGGGAAGAAGATCTAAAGGAAGACCAAAAAGACGATGGGTGGACGGATTGGAATAAGATCTGCACATGGCAGGACTGAATCTCAACGGAAAAACTGACTGAAGACACCGAATGACTTTGCAAGAAATAGCAAATACAGAGAACTTTGGCGAGATGTCATGGAGAAGTCGATAGCTGGATACACCTGGAGGACGAAGACCTGACCTGACCCTGACCTGATCATTTCCCTCCTAGACTGGATATTTCCTATAGTATTTATTACAAAAACAAGTATCATCTTTATATATATATATATATATATATATATATATATATATATATATATATATATATATATATATTCTAATACTCCACATCTCAAATCCTATGATTCATGCTTCAAAAGCTATATTTTTAGATTATTTTATTTCTTTGCTCGTCAGATCTTGTTCATTGCAGGTTTGTCCCTAAATGCTATAATTCCTGCAGTCTAATTCTAACTCATAGCACAAAATTAAACCTTGTAGCCCATATTTTTACGCATGCATTGCTTTTGACAGCTACAGTACCCATTCATGTTACTCTGGTGGGAGAAAGTGTAGTTGAGGTTGAAGAGCAGATATTGGACGAAGTGGTGAAGTTGCGCTTGGAGAAAAATGCGTCGTTAGAAGAAGAAGATGTGGATGTCTTCTTAGCCAGGCTGCGTCTGAGATTCATCGCCGCAAAGAAAGGAAGAAGCATTGTTCTGTTTGTCAGCTGTTTCAGCATAGGAGAATTTCACTGCCTATGCACAAAAGTTGACAAATCTGAGATGAAGAAGATTCTTGAAAGACTCTTCAATCTGCTGCTTCAGAATTTGCAGCCGAAAGTCTTGTTGGTAACAATCACTGAATCTGACAGAGAGAACGCTGAAAAATTATTTGAACGTAAGCATGCATTGCTGATCATATATTCCAACATGAAATAATAAATCACTAACTTTAATGTGAAAAATTGATTCACGCAACATTCACACATATTCATGTTTTTGTGGTCATTTATCAATAAATGAATTGAATTCTTCTTATGATCGGCTAGTGTTGGGAATGGTGAGATGGCATGCAATTTCTGCATTGTGTTTGGTACTTACAGCGTGCATTGTTCTAATTTTGAAGGTGAATTTCTGCGCGACAAGAAATACGACGAGCATTTCCAACGACTGCGCTCACAATTGAAATGTTAGAATCAGGTTTCTTTAACCGTTTAATATCTTAAACTTTGATCCTTAATTAATTTTTGAAGAACTTTTTATGAACTACATTCAATCAGAGTGAATGTCTAAGGTTAACTTTACTATGCGTTTCATAGGTGAAGAGGAGACACCTGGAAAATCAGTTAAAGAAAATGAAGGGGAAGAACTGACGCAAGAGACAGAAGATCCTAGCACATCTGCATCTGTGGAAGGTACCGGTGTTTCTTCATATAGGCATGTGCACCATCTCAATGAATTTGAACTGCTACTGCATATTTATGCTTGACTTCAGAGAAATCATATTTGGTCAGGTTTTGAAAGCATATGTAGAGAAATAGGCAGTGTACGATTTGCACCGTTCTTCGGCTGTTCCTTCTCTAATTATTACTGTATGTACTAGTTCTATTCAACTTGTGAAAACTAATTCCCTTGATTAAAAAGTCTGAAAATTGAAATTATGCTTCAGTTTGTGGAGCTAATGACCGTTTTTCTCGTCAGAACTCATGATAAACAAGGAATGTATAGATTGTTTAAAAAATAAAAAGTTTATGTCGAAATATTCAATTTTAAAACGTTAGTGTCGGCCCTGGTTTCGGAAATAGGCACATTCAGCCGTGAAACAAATGCGGAATAATTGCTACAAAGGCGTCAGTAGGACTAACAGTGGCCTAGCGTGGCCTAGAGGCGCCCTGGGCGAAAACTGGTATAGGCCTATGCGCTTTTCAACTTTCTTTAAAAACTTTGTTGAGCAAAAAATGGCAATCGTCATCGGCTAGTTCACGTAGTTAGCCTACTTTGTCCATTATTCTTTTAAAATAGCATTCCAATTAATATTTTATTACACTGTTAATTGTGTATTTAAATGCTATTGTGCGTCCCCAATATTTTTCTCCTTTCCGATAATTTTGCGCCACTCACCCCCCTAAGAAAATTCTACGCCCGGGGCGGCCGCCTCCTGCCTTCCCCTCAGCTCTACGCCACTCGGCAGTAAATCATGGAAACGAAAATATGGAGCTTGAACACAAATATATGCATTTATTAGACTAGTAATTTGGTGGTTCTGTGGTTGCCAGGAGGTGGATTGATCTCACGAACACTTAACAGCTTAAGTACCGTGTTGACAGGCGCCGCTCGTCGTATATACCATTGGTATCATCCACTCGCCACTAGCAAAAGTGTTAAATACAGAAATGGTATGTGGCTATGTGCTTACCAAATTCTCTGTCACAGTCTTTGAAACTTTCTATAAATGAGCAATGTCAGTAAATTTCATTACAATAAGTTACGTCATGTATAAATACATAGGGGTCCAATAAAATTTAATCAAACCCATTTTATTTTGACTATAACTGTGTAGAATTTTGACCAATCTCGATTAAACTCTGTTTTAATGTAGCTAAGAAAATGTCAACATACCTATGTTCAGGCAGTTCGCAACAAGTTTTAATTGTAGTAACTCTGTGCCACAAAACAAATCACATCATAATTATTCATTTACATGGTATAAAGTGGCAGAATTTATCAAAATATTAGATAAAAATTAAAGTTGATAGTTAGAATCAAGATTTGTTGAATATTAGTGCATAAGAATCATTATTATTTTATAACAGCACATCATAGTTGACTATATGCTATAGTTTACTTTGTATTTACATATTCATTTTAGTCACGTTTGCTCCAAATGCAATCATTTTGGGTTAATCATTTAGATTTTGATTGATTGTCTTGTCTCTACATTGGTCAGAATTCATTGCGGTTTCATATTAAAAGGTCTAAAGATAAGATTAGTGTAGCTTCATGCTTCTCTGCATTATTGTGTTCTAGCCCACATTACCTCCCTTTTCAGTCTGCTTACCGAAAATATCACTCTACCGAAACGGCTCTGTTGGCAGTCCATGATTATATTGTTCGGGCTATTGATGCTGGAAAAGTTACTGCTCTTTTACTTCTTGACCTATCTGCCGCCTTTGATACTGTTGATCATTCTATTCTTCTTCATCGTCTTGAACATTGGTTTGGAATCTCTGACATTGCTTTACATTAGTTTTCTTCATATTTACATCCCTGCACCCAATCAGTGATAATAAATGAGAATCTCTCAACTCCCACTGATCTGTCTTGTGGTGTCCCTCAAGGCTCAGTTCTTGAACATCTGTTATTTACTCTCTATACAACTTTTTTGGGTTCATTTCTTGATGAACATCAAGTGGTTTATTATCTTTATGCTAATGCTACTCAAATTCTCATCTCTTTCGATCAATCTTCTTCAAACTCATCCCTTGAGACTCTATCCACTGCCTTCACTAATATTCAGTCATGGATGGATTCAAATAAGCTTCTTTTGAATTCATCAAAAATTAAGTTCTTGCTATTAGGTACTCCAGCTCAATTTACCAAATTTGAATTTCTGAAATCCGTAGTATTAGGAGATTCCACTGTTGTCCCTAGAAGTACTTCTGCTCGACAACCTTGGTGTGATATCTGACTCTTCTCTCTCTTTCACTAGTCACATAAATTCAGTCTGAAAAATTTCTCATTATCATATTCGGGATATTTATCGTATCAGACATCTCCTCCCCAAGCCTGTTTTTATTCAGTTATCCAATGCATTGGCATCTAGTCGCCTAGATTATTGTAATTCCGTGCTTTTAGGCATCACAAATTCAAATATGCAGAAACTTCAGAGAGTACAAAATTCCTTAGTTAGAGTCATATCCAAAACTCCAAGATTTGAACATATAACTCCAGCTAGACAGTCCCTACATTGGCTTCCTATCAAATACCGAATTAATTATAAAATTTATTTTTTTAGTTTCAATACCTTATTATATAATGAACCCTATTGCCTTAAGATGCGACTTATCCCTCGACCTACAACTCAATCCACTAGGTATTCTGCAGGACTTTCATTTGCTGTTCCTTAATTTCGCACAGTCTTTGGCGCTAGTTGTTTCTCAGTGTGTGGCCCTAAGCTTTGGAATTCATTGCCAATATCACTTCGTATAACTAGCAATTAATCATCTTTCAGATCTGGTCTTAAAACTTACTTGTTTGACTTGGCTTATCCGGTATCCCCCTTAGATTGCTACCCCGCTGTTCTGACTGATCTTCCGGATTGATCTGGTTCTAATTCTATTTGGATTTGGTGCGCCATCGGCTGATGCCCTTGGCTTTATGATAGTGGTGCCATAAAAGTATATTGATTGATTTATTGATTTGATTGATATTGGTTCATCTTGTGGAATTGTATGTAAATGTATGTTTTTTATTTATTGCACCTCGTAATGGCAGTTGTGAGTTACATAGTCAAAGAAGAATCAGATGAATGCGAGATGGTGGTAGAAAAGGAGGCGAAAAGCAAATGATTTTTGAATTTTTCGTGTTGCAAAACATGTTCATTTTTTCACTCTTTAATTACACACTCGCCATTCACGCCTGCAAAACTCTTATTCTCTAGAGAAAATTATTTTTCAAGTTTACAAAAATTGAAATTCTTTCAAGTCAGTAAACACATTATCGGTGTAGTAGCAGTATTTTGTGAAGGATGAAGCAAAATTTTAATACACCATATCTTGATGCTGCTTCAATTACTATCGGGGGTAATCTGTAATACTTTAGTTTGAGTGATTTATATTGAATTTTATATAATATTGTCTTCGGCGGAACACTAGGCCTACTGTATATTATGGACGACGCGAAAGGTCAATGAAAAATTTATCTGACAAGCCTACAGACAGAGCCATTGAGCCAACGTTCTGATTTTCATGATTACTGTTCTGAAATTGTGGTTTATTGCTGAGATCCTGCTGTTTGGGTTAAATTTCAATCTGACATTCAAATATATATAATATTTTTAAATGTAGGGGTTAATAAAGGAGGTGGTTTAATTGGATTTCGGACCCCTAATTTGTTCTAAGCTTAGCTCGCGTACTACATTATTTGACAAGTAAATGTTACAGTTGATATTTAATTAAAATAACGGACAGAGCCGCAGACTATCCCCCAACACCAGTTGGCTAGCGGCGCTAACTGTATGTCGACTTGCTACGATTCGGACAATCATAACCAGAGGCGGATTTACATTTTGGAGGCCCGGTACAAATATTTTCATGGAGGCCCCTGCCTGGCGCCATCGTGGTCACCTAAAGAAGTAAAAATAAAACAAACATCATTGAAAATACGAAACAATTAAATGCGATTTCGATACTACAGCAATCCATGTCCAAACACTACTAAAATCTAAGCGATACAAGCATTCATGTATATCTCCGAAAATAAATTACTTTAAAGAAACAAATGATAAAAAATAGTCTTTAAAAAATTATTACTAGAAAAGGGAGGCCCCAAAATTTGTATTTTGAAGGGAGGCCCGGTACCGATGTACCACCTGGTACTGTGGTAAATCCGCCTTTGATCATAACATACAGTTAAACACTGAGTAAACGCTGTTACATTGCAGATCGATTGAACACGCTTATTTTTCCAGAATCAGCTTCGTCGAATTATCTTAAATTCAATTACTGTTATAGAGATGGACGTGCTTGCTTTTATCTTAAATACAATTACTGTTATTGAGATGGATGTGCTTGCTTTTTTTGCACAAACTGTCAATTCTTGCACTTTGACACGCCAGCACGCACGCACGCAAATCACTTTCAACGAAAAGTCTGGATCTACTGTATATGTCTATTCCGTTTTCATTATCGTTCACTTATATTTAATGGCTGAGTCTAAAATCAGATGATGAATATAATTTTGCTTTGACGTGTTCTTCGCTGTTTTTTTAAATTTTCTCATTTCTTCTGTTAGCCAGTATGGCCGATACAATTCTATAACTCTAAATAGTGAGTGATGCTGACTATTTGACTATTATCTCTGATTGTTGCTGAGGTCTGGTGGTCTTTGCTTATGGTTAATAGATGCAGCTCTAGGTGGTCTGGTGGCGGCGGCCAATGGAATTTGTTGTCAGAAAGATATGAAAAGAAAGTACTGACACGCCTTTAATTTCTTCTTTATTCCTCCAAGGCCAGGTGTCTGGCAACTGAATAAGCACAAAACGGAGCGAAATGTTTTTTTACTGAAACGAAATCTGTTATAAATAGCGTTGATTGATTGATTGATTGATAAATGTAATTGATTGATTGATTGATTCTCGATAAGGACTTCCAATAAAATAAACTGATGCCGTCTGCTAGGCCCTATCGCACGCTCTCGCGAGACCTCCTTGGTTTCCCCCTTTGAACCCTTTCCCCGCTAATTTTATACTCTGGCTGGCGGTGATATTATAGGCTCTACAGTATATATTAGTATGTAGCTTTAGTATATTATATCTTATGATTTATATTAATTATTATTGTTATTGGTGCCTCGACCGGCACACATAATTTGAGGACACAGACTGTTAATGCTAAAACTGTGAAGTGCTACTAAATATTTTGGGAGGCTTTCGCGGACCCCCGCCATATCCTCCGCGGACCCCCTTCGGTCCGCGTACCACAGGTTGGGAACCACTGGTTTAATTTGATGTCACACTTTGACGGCCGCTTTCATTGTTACGTCATAAGATGCACAGGTTCACGATAGTCTGCGTCACTACCTCCGGTAATCAGTAACTTTAGCCAGAGTCAAGCTGCAAAACCCGACTACACTGCAGACAGTAGCGTAGCCACGGGGTTGTTTGGGGTTGTTCAAACAACCCCATTTCAAAAAATATGACCAACACAATTTATGTAAATCCTTTGACTTTTGGTTGAAAGAGGGGTAGTGGGGAGGGGGGACGGTCGCGGCTTCAGTGTTCAGTTGCATAGTGCCTCCTGTTAACAACCCCACTTTGCATACGCTGGCTACGCCACTGACTGCAAAAAAACAACGAACGGTGGGTGCCTTGAACAAGTTGACTTATTGATATCGGTTTAGTTCCAAATAAATACCCATCACTGGCCGCCATCTATAGACCAATATAACTCCTTTCTGTGTGCTATAAACTCCTCGAAAGGTTGGTGATGCCACAAATATCTCCTCTCACAGAGGAATTCCTAACACCCAACCAAGGTGGTTTCCACCCAGGAAGATCTACCTGCGAGCAGGTCCTGGCTTTATCAACGCACATCGAAAATGGATTCCAGAAGAACCTAACCTAGGTGCTGTCTTCGTCGATCTTACAGCAGCATACGACACGGTCTGGCATCGCGGTCTGTTAGTTAACCCCTTAACCGTGTATTTAACTGTAACTCAATGTAAACTGGACGGATATATCCGGGATCCCCAGTTAAGGGGTTAAGATATCAAGATACTTTCCTCCACGGGTGACCAGTAGCATATCGTTTCTCCTCCAGAACAGAAGAGTCCGTGTGCATGTGGGCAACAAAACAAGCAGATGGATGGAGCTCAAATTACTTCTCTCCGGGTTCAGTTCTGGCTCCACACACATGAAAATGAACCACATAGTGAGATTGAGCAGAGGACTCGAAACTTTGCATCAGGCTCAACCAGACACTGTTGAATGACTGCGAAAGAAAGGCTTACGGGCTACAAGAAAGAAGTGCGGGGATTTTAGGGAAAAGTACGGGGCTCAGAGATCCTAAAGTTTCAAGGGAAAGTGGAAAAATTTCCCATTTGTGGTCCTACTTTACTTCACATATATGCAGAAATTGCAATTTATTGCGGCCATATATGCGAAAATTCAGGGAAAGGTGTGGCGTTTTCGGTAGCGTGCTCCACAATTTCAGTATAAACGGTTGACAAGCAAAAAATAAGAAAAGAAAACAGGTAATCCAAACAGCCGCTGGTCCCCTTGTTGATGTCTCATTGCCATCTCTGGGCACGAGTGTAGCATAAAAGCACAATGGTCATCTTGTGGGTTGTTACAGACAAGACGATCAATATTGGGAAATCAAGACCTTGCGCAAAGATTACCCAATCGATAAATTTTAAAACTTGCTTAGCGCCGTTGTTGCAATGCATTCACCACAGGTCTTTATGAACTATAGATCAGTCAGAGCAAATATCTAAAGTAAAAGTTAGTGCTTGTTTTGAAGCTCAAGAGCCAATGAAAGTGACAACCGAAGAATCAATTGGAGAAATAGAAGATCTACTGAAAATGTCAGAGCTATGTAGCACATCTGCATCAGCGGAAGGTACCAATGCCTCTTTATCTATTAAGCACTGTGTCAGTGAATTTAAGCTGCTACCACCGTTTTGTATATGACTTCACATCCAGTGTTTATTCTAGCCCCCTTGACATTGGGGGGATTTTGAAATGTTTGGGGGGACAAGGTCTGAGTTTCCACACGTTTGGGGGGGGAGAAATTTTCATTCCCCCAGCCAACATCTAAAAAAATTTGGCGGGGGGAAATTTTCAAACTTTGAGGGGGGAATTCCCCCCAAGAAGGCCTAGAATAAACACTGCTTCACATCACACAAGTTCAGAGGACACTTATGACGTCAGGTTTTGAAAAGTTGCACAGAGAGTAGACAGTACACGTTTTGCACAGTTCTAGGTCTGTCTCTACTCTATTCGTATACATGTAATCCAATTCGAAATGTAACAATCTAAGTGTGCAGCGCAGAGAAGTCTGAAAATTGAAAAGATGCTTAATTCTATGAAGCCAATGACCGCCTTTGTGTGACTTAAAATTCTTAGAGTAGACTCAATTGGAACCCATTAGAAGTGTATTTTCATATTTGACACTGGTTACTTTGTCAATATATTAGTAAATACTTTCTTTAGATTGATTAATACACTTATTAAGACTAAAATAGCATGTCTTCATTGTGTTGGGGTTTACAGTATGTTATTTTTATCCTGAAGGTGGACCGCTTTTTCAACTTGCTCTACAACTGCTCAAAGAGTTGCGACGTTAGTTAAAACTACCTTTATTTTAACCATACAAAATCCTGATAATTATATAGTTTGCTCTTTAGGTGCTGTCCATTAATTACATCAACAATTTTTGGGACAATTTTTGACACCTCCCCCGTGTCAACAACTGTCAACTTTCAGTGACCCACCCTATAATTATGTCAAAAACTTTTGACCCCCCACTAAGACCAGTGACGGTTCCCCTAAAAAGTTTAGAAGGTTATTATTTTTGCAGCGATGAGACCTTTTCCCCTTTCTTTTGTTCATCAAGCATCATAATGTGGTTGTGATGACCTTGTTTTTGGCTTGTCAGGCTTTTCTCTATTGTAATACATAGTATTCCATAAAATTTCCTATTTTTATCATTTGTAAAAAATGAAATTGTTGACGTCAACTTCTCTTGACCCCCCCCCCATCCCTCTGTCAACAACTGTCAAACTTTTTCAAACCCCCTCCCCTATTTTATTGACATACTTAATGGACAGCCCCTTAATTAAATGTTGATGAATTTATTTTCTCATCATCAGGCAGGCCTATCTAAGCTGAGAGTATTGCTCATCAGAGTGAATGCTGATATCCGATGGAATTGTCAATTGTAGTGCAATTTTACATGTCGAAAGCAGACGAACCGAAAGAGGAATTCTACTTGCGTCACAAACATCGACCAATGAAAGGTACCATATGTTTTTAATAGACAGAGGCTTTGTTCCAAAAAACGGGCATGATTGCATTTCGGCATTTATTCTTCATTAGAGTTAATCTATATAATAATGAGATAGCATTGAAGGCGCATAAATTATCTTCATTTATGTCTGTTAGGTCGTTGTCTGTACTGAATGATTTGAAATTTCTGCTTAAACTTAATCTATTCCAGTTTGCTTTTCCACCACAGTCTGTCACCCTATTTTTCACTCTCACTGATTTCTGGAATAAACTAATATTTTGCAACAAATATCAATAGTAAATTGCTGTGTTTAAAGAGAAAATATTAATTTTTGAACTTCTCAGTTTCTAAAGATTTGGATCTTTAGGTTACTTTTGTTTTTCGAGTGATTTCAACAAATTCTTAAAATTTTGAAAAGGGCATATTATTCACAATAAGTGCTCTTTATGATTTTCTGTTTTATATAATGCTTAGATTATTTGCAATTTGATTAATCTAATTGCGTTGAATAGTCCACAATTGATGTGTTACTTGCATTCCTCTATTTGAAGAATTTTATTCGATGAGAAGAAATATAGAGTTCTTCACAGAGCACATTAAAACAAACAAGACAATCTCCAAATTAGCTTCCCTTCAAATTCAAAAAGATGATAAAGACCTTACAAGAATGCTGGAACACTATGAACGATTATCTATGAGAGAACCGGAAATAATGAGTGATATAAACAAGGATATAATATTCATCTCAGCATCCTCCTACAAGGTTTATTGCAAATTTATCAAATGCCTGAGAGAAACTGATCAAAGAATTGTTGCTAATGTGGCTGAGAAAGGAGGCGGTATGTTGGAATTCTTAGAACAAAATTATTAATGTATACTGTTGCCTTCATGATTGATATTCTGTGTAATACTGAAGGCGAAATTCAGTTTAATTATTTATCTTGGAGAACTCATTTAACTCCATAATATTTTATGATTTAAAATTTCTTTAATTTTGCTGCTGTTTATGCTAATTTCGTAAAACGTTTCAATGTCTCATTTGATGTTCTGTATATAGCCTACAGTTTTCTTTTAATTTGCTGTCTACGATCGTTCGTCCAAACACAATATTAAGTGACGAATTCTTAAAAGAAGTAAACATTGAATATTGACTTCTAGCCACATAACTTTAGTTCAGTAAATGGCAAAAACCTTTGATATTTTCGTCATATGATTGAAATTGATGGATGTGCTAAACAGATGCTGTCTTGACTAATTAAGAAGTCGGTGATTAAGCATCTTACAGTTTTAGATATTTGCGCTGTTATATCTTTTGCTTTTTTCAAGCCACTGCAAAGACAAGAATTATTCTTGAACCGATGGAAAACATTGCGGACATCGAAAAGGAAATTGTAGCGAAACTGACCCAGTTGCATGAAGCAAATTCTCCAAAGAGTGAAGATCTGTGGCTTTTGCTGAGTCAGCTGAAAATCGGAGGCATAGAGGTCTTGAGCGCTCATTATGACGAAGGCATTGCTGTTTGGATCTGGTGTCGTTTAGAAAGCACTGTCGCCAAATTAGAGCAACTGGACAATGACAAAAAGCTGGGGAATCTGTTCAGCGCTCTGTTTCGTTGTCTTCCGGTATCGACTGTTCCTAAAATAAGCGAAATCAGATGGCACTGCTCACAGTTTGCTGTTGGTATGTTTATTATGAATGATATCGATGAAATTCACTGTACAAAATTGATATGCAAAAACTTGCAGACCCAATGGAGCATAGAAAGTCGGAATATGTTTAGCGAAGCTATTGTAGTTGCGCAAAATCAAGTTGAACTTTTTGACAGGTAGTATGCCTTTCACATGTAACTTCAACTATCTATCCGAAAGATTCAGAACATCTGCACTTTAGCTAACACTCAACTTAGCTAACCTCAATTGCTATAAATCCTCATAGGCTTTAGAATTTTCATAGCATTTGTCTGCCACGAATACCGCTAGCAATGTTTGCAATAGTAACGAAAACGTTATAGAAGCACTATGGTTGTGATTAATATCAGTGTTTTATTGACTCTGCTGGGCGTAACTGTAGCCACATTGTCGCTGCAAATGTGTACAGTCAAAAAACAGCAAAAATTTTAATTTTATAGATGACTAGTACATATGACTAGTACATCTATAGGCTGTTGAATCTGGATGTCTCTCAGGAGAGCAGAGCCACAGTTTTAACGACGCGGTGGGCAGGTGCACTGTCCTGCGGGGAAAAGGAGTAGTTCACTGGCGATTGAGCGGATGTGTTGGAAATACGCTCTGCTACACCCCACCGAATTTTCTAAAACTTGGTCACAATTTGACAGAAATAATGCTAGCGTTAGTAACTGTAATGGATGCAATCGAGCCATAGAATTTATTTTTTGAGTTTGGCCTATTAAATCAGTTATATATATTTCAATTAACATTAAGCATAACGATGAAATGTTTAATCAATCTGAAATGTATTTCAATGCATTGTAAATGATAATTGTTTTCGTTAGCAAATACAAATCAATAATTTAAAATATTTTAAAATATATGTTTCAGCGAATAGAAAACTCTGCAAATGGTGGGTCAAAACATCAGCTACTATGGCTGGACAGAAAATTTCTGGAATGGCCATGATGAGAAACAGAATCATCATTTCCTTCCAGAATCGTAGTGCTTTCGTGATATTCACCTTCGACAAGGAAGGTAATGCGATTCATGAGAAAGACGAAACGTTCACAGAAATTAAAACACCAATGCACTTGGCGTCTTCCCTCAATCTCCAATGCCTATACATCACAGATCACACCAGCAACAATATCTATCAGGTCAACATTGACCCAGAAGGAAAAGTAGATGAACCAATATTGTTGTTGGAAGGATCCTCTGTTGAACAGATAAATTCTGTATCAGTCGGTAGAAATGATAACTTGCTCGTTTTGAAGGAGGGCGAACCTAGCAGGTTGGAAATTTACGACAAAAAAGCTCGAAAGTTGTCCCAGCTGGAACTTCCAACTCAAATCCGGTATCCAAATAACGCTGTTGAGGCTTCAAATGGTGATTTTGTGATAAGTTATCGATCAGATCTGATTCCAAGTGGAATTTGTCGAATAAATGACAAAGGAGTTTGGGTCTCAAGAAGTGACCTTGACTTTAAGTGTAGCGCAATTCCAGGACTCTCCGAAGATGAGGATTCCGTTGTATCTTCGCTTTCTGAAGGAATTTCTTATTTGAAACATCTTGACCACTTTACCTTGGACGACAAAGATCAGGTGTATGCCTGCTCTGCGGATCAGTGCGTTGTCCTCTTGGATTCAGAGCTGAACATGGAAGGGACCGTTGAATTTAAGGATCTGAAGAATCCTTATAAAATCCATTACTCGAAAGATGAAAAGGAGCTCTTGTTGGTTCACGGTTCTGACCAAGATTCATTTTCCGTTCTCAGCTCAAGATTTAAAATAGAATAAACCCAGGAATTCATATTTTCATGTTGAAATTGTCTTGGTTGGCGCTTTTTGTCATAAAGCTTCATCAAATATTACCGGACTCAACTTGAAGTCACCTGAAGTCAAAGGAAGCATATTCAGGTCATTAGCGAATTGACTGAAAATGCAGGACAGGAACATGCAAGCAGTGTTTAATCTAGACTCCTGGACTCCGGGGGGGGACTGAAAAAGCCGGAGAAGGAAATTGACAAAGCCGAGGGGATTCTGCTAGGGAGCTGCTGTTAGTCCATGTAGCATGCCAAAATTTCCGGTGGGGAATTTGAAACTTCCGGGGGGAAGGGCCATTTCCCCCCGGAAACGGCCTAGATTAAACACTGCATGTAAGACTGAAAAATGACGGATAAATTAGCAGCAGTGGAAAACGCAAGACCGGATAATATGGCAGACAAACGTTTGACGACTAATGCAATGAATGACGTTGAACGCTTGCGCAGTGGATTCCACATAAGACGTCCAAAAAAGATGAACAAAGGCTACTTAACGAGAAGCGCGCCACTGAATGCATTACTCAATTCGATGCGGGCAATTACACTCGAGTGCAAGTCTTAAGAGCTGTCAGCCATAGCATATGGGAGCACACACCACAGAGACGCTGCAGTTCACAGATGAGTATAATGGCAGCTGCTGCAGCCGACAGGGAATGATAGCGGGACTTTGGATAAAATAATCCTTCTGTGACTGCCCCGGGTAACGATTGGTGTGAGGTTTGTCTGGTTGCACGGCGTACAGACGTTGCTCTCGTTCTATGTGGACATGCCAGATTTTTGCACCACTTGTGCAACAGGACACTGTTGCTGCAATGTCTGGAAGCTGCCCAATCTGTCGTAACCCAGTTAACCTCGTAATGCATTTACATAATTATAGTTATATTAACATAAGTTAGTTTTAAATTCTTGTCATCATTGGTTCTTTGTGTTACTTTCGCCATTTGAATTTTTAAACATGCTATGTAGACTGCGTGATTAATGTATTTCTGTTGGCCTACTCTATTTTATTTACTTGCTTGGTATAACTTGAAGTGCGTTTGTAACTATGTGTGCTTGAAGCACATTGATGCATATTTGTTTGTAACTAGGAATATTGCTTTTTAAAGTATAACGATGATTATGATTACACAGCTTATGTCTTAATTAAATTGGTAGCTAGGCACCGATATGCACACCTATAGATTCACGGTTTCAACTTCTTAGGAAGCTGCTCTACACACTACGGGAAAAGCGATACAAATATCAAGACACCAGTGGCGGCTCCACAGGGGCCCAGAGGGGCCCGTGTCCCCCATTGAGTGCCTGCCCTCCCAGTGACCCCCTCTGTTGGGACCCTATACTTAATACTACATACCTAACAACAAATGGTTGGCCCCCATGATTAGAAGTTGCCACCCAAACGGCCCCCTCCCCCCACTTGCCAAATTCTGGAGCCGCCACTGCAAGACACACCTAGGAATGATCAATTCGACTTTTGAAACCGTAAGAGAAAAACTACTATATACGAAACTCGATTAAAGCCATATATATGTGTATATATATATATATATATATATATATATATATAACAAGTATTCAGCCCTGAAGATAAAAGCTCAAGATAGTGGCGACGCTGGAGTATGGAACCTGTCTTTGGACAGAGCACCTGAAGAAGATATATATATATATATATATATATATATATATTATACATACAGTATATATATGACTATAGAGCTGGAGAAGGCCTCCTGGCAGACCACGCCGTACATGGCCCCAGCAGATCGGCGATGGTCTTCCTTCCGCAATTCTTCATGAATGGCATTCAGCCATCGGTCGCGGTCACAACTTGGGCAAGACGAGATTGGCGCAACGGGCCTCCGTCGTCCATGTGAACGAATAATTGTATACAGGCCTAAGCTCTGTTTTTAATTTATTGCAAAATCGGCGTTTTGTGTGACAATGTCACGGTGGTGCTCACAGTTAGATCTATGAAACAAGCACAGTAGGTCCTATCTATACAGATCCAATCCATCCAATTAAACAATTCAAACCCGAATAATGTTTGCAGTCGTTCGCCATCTGGGTCTGCGTTGCATGCTCTCCTCTGCCATGGAAGGGATTTATGGCCGTTCTGGGCGGGGTGTCGGGCAGGGAGTGGTAAGAAATTGTCACCGAAATACCCACACTGAGATGTAAAGTGCTTTTGGGGGGAGGCGAGGGGTCTATACACCTACTGTTCAATATTCCTTTCATTGGCTTCTGTCACACGTAGAATCAATTTTATAATTGTGTCGTTGTCAATAAAATCTGTGTTACAAGACACAGCTCATCTCTTGATCGACTTACTTGCATTTCACAAGATAGACCTACTCGACAGAACTTTATTAATTTGGTTTATGGCCCTCGTTCTCGCAGTCATTGACGCTAGCTGTTTCTCAATGCCATCCTCCAGAGTTGTGGGGATGGCATTGAGAAACAGCTAGCGTCAATGACTGCGAGAACGAGGGCCATAAACCAAATTAATAGAAGTTCTGTCGAGTAGGCCTATCTTGTGAAATGCAAGTAAGTCGATCAAGAGATGAGCTGTGGGACCTCTATTGTTTTTAATATACATCAACGACATCGATGATGATATAATGTCAAAAATTTCAAAATTCGCTGATGACACAAAACTGTGTGGACAGAGTGATAGTGAAGCAGAAGCAAAAATTTTACAACAAGACCTTAATAGACTATCCCAGTGGTCGGCAGATTGACAAATGCTTTTTAATACAGATAAATGCTCGGTGATGCACATTGAGAAGAAGGGAACAGATCACGAATTTAAGTTATGTGGGAAGGGACTAAAAGTTACAAACGAGGAGAAAGATCGAGGGGTCATCATGCATAACAGCTTAAAGCCATCTAGGCAATGTGCAGAGGCAGCTAATAAGGCCAAAAAAATTCTAGGTATGATCAAAAGAACGATAGTGAGCAGAGAGAAGGATGTAATAATAAGACTTTACAAGACATTGGTACGTCCACATTTAGAGTATTGTGTTCAAGCATGGTGTCCATTCCTGAAGAAAGACATAGAGACCTTAGAAAGAGGTCAACACAGAGCAACAAAGATGATCAAGGGATATCACAAACTAACCTATGAGGAAAGGCTAAATCACTGTGGATTGACAACCCTGGAAAAAAGAAGAGAGAGAGAGAGAGGGGATTTGATCGAGACATACAAAATACTAACAAACAAAGTGGAAATGCCAAAGGAAAGATTTTTTACAATGAAGCAGTATGATCGAACCAGAGGACACAGCATGAAACTGTTGAAGAAACGGGTTGGGAGACATAAACAGCATTTTTTAGTGCAAGAGTGGTGGACAGATGGAATGAACTGGATGAGGGGATAGTAACGGCTACAACTGTAAACGAGTTCAAAATAAACCTCAGTAGTTTAGGATATTAGATTGGACGGGAGCAACAGTGGTTCTCACACAGGGCAGTCCCTACTGAACCACTTTAAATCTTGTTATATATATTATATAACTATTATATAACTATAAAATCGATTCGATGTGTGACTAAAGGTAGTGGAAAGAATATTGATCATAAAGATACAAAAATGTATGCGAATTGAACAAATTCTCGGACCAAACCACGCTTCCTTTTGTCTCCACCTTAATTGTTTCAAATCCTACTAGAATATTCAAAATAGCCTGCCTCAATTTTGCCCTACAGCGTTCGGACTAGGACATTTCTAACTTTTATTGCAATTTATTCACGATGCACAGTACGTAGTGAGCAAAAGGGCTAAGAAAGCTTACTTTCAATTTCGAAAGCATGAGCATAACAATATCTTTATTGTAAAACGTTATATACATGGTCTCTTAAAAGTTAAAACTAGACTGTATTTGAATTAAACATTAATTGCTAACTAGGATCGAAATAGCGTACTTGTAACATTAGAGGATAAAATTGCATATGGGTAAAATAAAAACAACGAAATGGCCTTGCATTCTTGTGACTAGTATATTTAAAATTTGATAAGCTAAAGGAAGGAGTGACGGGTCAGAAGAGCCCAAGAGGTCTATATCTCGTCATTGCAGTTGAAGGAGAATCAAATCAACCCATGATCTCATAGAACTTTTGCAAATATTGTGACATTTCTTACTATCATACATCAATTTTTAGGAAATCCGCTGATTTTCGCCTACCCCGGGAAAGTCCAATTTGTACCACGGTTTATTATGACAAAATTGCGATGTGAACTTTGATTTCTGTCAGCCTTCTGTGGCATAAATCGAGCCTCGTTTGATGAGAGTCATGCATTCGTTGTGGTCATGACAGATTTTTCGCCACTTCGACCATTCGTGATCTTGTTTGAACATGACTGAGATATTCAGTGCCTTGAATACACGGATGTTCAACTGAAGAATTCCATAGCATCGCATTATGACAAATGCGTGTCAGATCGACTATTCTATGAAACCCTTTATTGACCTGAATTTACAAGTAAAATGCAGAGTTGATGGTTATCACTGTAGAAATTCAACAAACCAGCGATTAATTGATAATTATCGCTGTCATAATAATAAGAAATTAACCAGAATGACAAAACAACATCGTCGGGACCTTCTCCATATTCAGCTCTCATTATTGCTGCCCGCGGATCATCGGAAGCCGAGGGAGCAAAACACCATTTTTCAGCAGAATCGTTGTTACATTTGAAACCATAAGCGAAGCGATCACCTCTGTTTGAGAGAAACTCGTCAAACATTCTTTCATCCGAAGCGCTGTATTCTGCTGCTAAACGCTTGCTGATTTCGCGTCTGCGCTCAATCGTTAGCTTCAATAACTGAAAATCATTACGTTTCTCTGGTATGCGACTTATAATGAATATCCAGAATCGTTTTATATTTGTTGACGTATACTCATATTCATCTTCTCCGTACACATCGGCACTCGATTCTAAGTTGAAATCATTCATTTCACTCAGACCCAAATCAACATGTTGCATGTTTTTGTTGCCAATTCGATCATTCATATGAGGATCGTAATATCCGAAAGGAAACGAATACTCGCCAAATATTGTATGAAGTCTGTACACGATGATCCGCACGAATGATATTTTGCGAATGAGTGTTCCGTTAATGTCGCAAACGTAGAGACGGTTGTCTTCACGACCAATTATTAGCACGTTTCCGTCGTTTGAGAATGACACAGCTACTGGAAATACTTCCAAGTGACACGAAAACTTCCTTACCAAGTGATCTTCCCATTTAATCTGCCAGATACCTGTTGATCCGCTGATGATGAAGAGACTCTCACTTTTATTGTTCCATGTCATGTGATACGGGAGATTGATTTCGTCAGTGTTTATTATCATGAGAAGGTTAAACGGATGCTTGTCTTCATAAATGCGTATATGAGAGATGCTTATATTTGAGTTATCTTGATTCACACCCAAATACTGACATAGAACGATGACGAACTGTTGGAATTTAGTAACCGAAATCACTTGATATGGAGTAACATCTACATACGAGATGAGTCGAAATATTTCTGAAAGATATCGATGACATATGACAATTATTATTGCCTTATAACTCAAATTATGCCTTACGGTATATAATATCAAACTCTATGCGATTTATATATCGTTCGCCCATAAACATAAAGAATTTGTGGTGATATTGGAAACTGGTTCAAGATAAGCAGTTGATTAAGACAATGAGACAGTATATCACCCATGATATTTATCTCTGACTTAGAAAGAGCGACTGACAGGATAATGGAATATATAAACGGCATAGCAGCGCAAGGAATACGCATAAACCTGAGCTTTACCGACGATGTCGATATCATTGAGGAAAATGAAGATGACCCGGGGGACACTGTACAGACGCTGAGTACTGAAGCAAAGCGCTATGGTTTATCAATAAACTTTGAAAAGACAAAATATATGAGTGTTTTAACCAGGGCTTTTTTGTAAACAAATATTTTCCGGAACGGGGCAAGATTTTCATTTTGCGCCTCTAAATTTCTAAATTTCGGTGATGACTGAATGGCAGTGGCGTAGCGTGACTTTTGGGGGCCCGGGGGGCATCTTTGTCATGGGGGCCCCAAACTTTCAAAGTTTCGGGCTGACGAGCAAAAAAAAAAAGGTCATCACCTCCTTTTTCACCCTGACGAGCAAAAAAAAAGGTCGTCAGCAGTCAGCACGTTCATTTTTATTGTTAGAGTTAAGAAGTGTTAGGGTTAACCCTAACCCTAGCTTAGACCTCTCTTTGGGCCCCCCCCCCCTGCCTGAACTTGTTTCAAATATCCTGAAAAGGGGTGAAACCTTTATTCGGTGAAAGATATTTGCAAACGGGTCAATGATCGCGGATCTGCAACCAATCGAAACACTTGACCTTCCGATCAGAGAGTTAACTGTTTGCAGAGCTTTCGTCCTAAGGTCAAGTGTTCCGGGGATTATGTCTGAAGTTTAGTTTTGTTGGATACACATGAAATCTCGCATATCCACACGAAAGTACTTCTTCGAGTGTAACAACCGCAATTGTCGCTAGAACATTCTGGTTTCTAAATACATGAGTTATGACTGACCAGATCTCGAAAAAAGTTATATGAATGTCATTTTCAAGTGCTTTAGAAGCCTATATCAGCCGGTGTGGCAGGAATGATTTTCTTATTCGAATCCATCCACTTTGATCCTTCCTACAAAATCTTTCTGTTAAAACCAGGGTTTTTTGGAGCCGGTATAGTATATTATAATGACTCCCATATAATAATAACTCCCCCTTCATTATTATATATATAATAATGACTCCCCCCATCATTATTATATATATAATAATAACTCTCTCTATATTATAATAACTCCCTTAGTTTTTCAGAAGCCAGCTGAGATACCATGGCCTAGAGCACCAAAAGCTTTTTTTATATCGATGATTGTTCCAATAGTGTGCTTGTGGGTTTAAAAATTTGTTGTTTTGGTATCAATTAAATTCATTATTGGCATTTAAGTGGAGAAATAGGGCTGAAATCATATTGATCTGTGGATAGCATATTAAATGCATCTAAGTAGTTTAACATTCTGGTAAGCATTGCCCTTTCAGGAATTTTAGAAAAACTGGAACATTGGAAATGGGTCTATAATTTGATATAACCATTTTAGAGACATTTTTATAAATTGGGGTTAGTTTTCAATTATTATTTCCTCTGGGATTTTTCCTGTAAGAATAGAAGAATTTTTGATATCAGACATAAGTTCATCTATATATTCAACACAGGGAATAATTATATTTTGATTTAGTTCATCATATCCAGATGGATTTTTACATTTAAGATTAACTATAATATCTTTAACCGCTTATGGTGTAGTTGGATAAATTTGAAAGGAGTTATTAGACGGAATGTTTAAAAAATTATCATCTATCTGATCTAATGTATTAGAAGGCTGGATTTTTGAAGCTGTTTCGTGACCTATATTTAGTTGTTGAATCAATTGGAAATAGATTTCTTGTCATCCAAATATGTGTCATTGCCTTCTGTGCTAAGGAGAGTTATAGATTTATTTGTATTATTATTATTGTTGTTGTTGTTGTTGTTTAACGATTCATTAATATAGCTCCATGTAGTGGTAGCCTACTAGCGTTTGTGCTGTCTCTTATGTTGTTTGAATGGCATGTCTTTTCAGCTTGTTTCATTATTATTTGTTTGACCCATATCAATCAAATTTTTCTTTCAGCATTCCATTAACATTTTATAATTTGATATGACACATAAGTGGGTCAGCTAACATTTATTGCTTATATTTACATTTTTTTATTGAAAATATAGTCTTAAAGTCATGCACCATGGGAGGGTGCGCTAGTAACTTAGCAGTAAAATATGCTATATACAGGCAGTTTTGATGTACTTCTGCAATAAAATAACAAATCAGTGTTTTATCCAGTCCCCAGGCCTGGGAGGCAACTTCACGTGGCTGGAGGGAAGAGACGCAGTTCAATGCAAACATTTACGTAAGTGCTGGGATTGGGGGAGATGTTGTGCTTGGGGATCTCCCCTAACAGGCCTGAATAAAACAATGTTATAAATAATCACTTATTGCCATGAAAGGCATTGAAACAATGGATATGCAAGCCAATGTTTCATTTCTGGCATCTTTTCCTCGTATTCTTGCCACATTGTCCACAGCACCTCTGCATGCATGCAAGTCATTAAAGTAATGGCCCATATTTCCAAAGGCACACGGCTGTCAAGAGGCTTTGGCTTTCCAGATCGACCAAGTTTGGCAGTGTTGGCATGAATACCAAGAAGATCTAGTAGTTTCCTTGATATTATGGTGCACATCTATACAAAATCCATGCATTCTGCACCATTATGTCGATGATGTAGGCAGAGCTTCTCATTGACATACGATATAATGACACATTCTGGTCAGCCTGATCCACTCCAACCATTGCTGTATTATAACATCGCACAACATTAGGCTGAGATTCTGTATGCTGACTCATTGGTTCTGAGATCTGCACCAGAGTGATGCACTGAAAAATGGTTCCAGTCCAATGGCATTCGACGCCAAGTACATCATCGTTTTCACCATCACTCTCTCCAATTCTCCCAGTGCTTTAGTAGTGCTAGATACAATTATAGTCGCTTTAACACGAATCTGTTTTCCAGTCATATTATTGACAGTGCCTTCATTTTCATCCCCATAACCTTCATCAGATCCCAAACCATATAGGTCCAAGGTTTCGCGACAATTCGCCTACAGACCTTACGTCTATGACAATTCGTCTACACACTGTTGGTCTACCAACAGTAGGTCTACTACGATACCCTAACCATAACCCTACCCCTAAAATTCTGTAAATGAATTGTCGTTATCTGAGATTCGGTTTTGGAGAATTGCAGTTTTGACTTTTTCTGAATACAAATTTATATCTGAATTAAAATTTATAAGAAAAAGTTGTCAATCAAAGTTTTGCTATATGGGGTATATCTTTAAGGCTCATTAATAGTTGGCATGAAACAATTTGCCAACATCATGTTGATAAAACATTCAGGTGGTTCATGAGACTCAGTTTTTATGAGTCAATATTAAAATATCCCATAATTATTACTTTTTCACTGTTTCATTACCTAAGGGCTAATATAATTCAACGTTGAAAGAGTCCGTGGATGTTCTTGGAGGTCTATAGTTACATAGCACTATAAGATTTTTCGTTTTATTTGGCTGAATGTTGATTCTAATGTATTTAAAAACTTTGGGAGTTATGTATATCAATTTCTTAAAACTTGAGATTATTCTCAATCATAAACAGGGTGCAATTTTTTATGGGAATGGGGATTTCCCTGCCCAACTGCATCCCCACTGCTACATCCCCACAACTACATCCCCCCACTGCAACAGATTTCCCAACAACTACATCCCCAAGCTCGACATATTCCCCAATATTCCCCACTGCTCCAGTCACAAATTGCACCCCTAATCATAAGCCCTACATCAACTCTGGTAGCATTACTTCTAGCTTTATGTATAAATGTATATCCAAGAACATAAACATTATCGGAATTTGACATAGAGCAAATGCGTCAGCATCTTCAGTTATGCTTGGAGCAAGGCAATATGCATCCATTTCCTAAATCTGCAAAGAAATGTAAACGACGAAAATCGAAAGTGACGAAAATCGAGTTATATTTGTGATTTCTAACATTTTCAATACGAATAACTATGTACATTACATGAATGTAAATCCTTCAACTGAGATGAAAATAGACTTTAGATTAGAAGTACGTAAATTGGATTCACGTGGATTCAATGATCTAATTTTGACCCGATTGCTCAGAAGAAGGAAAGAGTCAATCTATGGTTGAAGACAAAGAGAAACCGCATCCATGTTCACAGTGCAATATATCATTTAAATTGAAATCACATTTGAGGCAACACATGAAAATTCACATTGGAGAGAAACCCTTTGATTGTTCTGTTTGTGGAATGATGTTTAACTGGGCAAATAGTCGAAATCAGCACATGAGAATCCACACTGGAGAGAAACCCTTTGATTGTTCTGTTTGTGGAATGATGTTTAACTGGGCAAACTGTCGAAATCAGCACATGAGAATCCACACTGGAGAGAAACCCTTTGATTGTTCTGTTTTTGTGATGATATTTAACTGGGCAAATAGTCGAATTCGGCACATGAGAATCCACCCTGGAGAGAAACCCTTTGATTGTTATGTTTGTGGGATGATGTTTAACTGGGCAAATAGTCGAAATCGACACATGAGAATCCACAGTAGAGAAAAGCCATTGAATGCCTCTCCTGGGCAGTGAAACATTCTCATTTGATTCAATGACTGTTGAAACTGATTAAGCACAGTTTATTTCTGAGGCTTTTGTAGAAAAGACATCTATATCAACTCATCTCATTTGTTGTGAATAGTTCTGAATTGCTTGCATGGTTTTCCATACACGTGGTGATATTTTCAAGCAATTAATATTACAGCTTATTATTTTTCACAACTTATATAGATGTTCAATGGAAATGTTTTATCTTTGGCAATTGTTCTCAAGTGTTTTGCAATTTTGTTTTGATCCTTTTGAATATAATTTTGTAAAAGCAGTTGCAAAATGTTCTGTCACTGAATTATTTGTCTGATCTTTTCATTGCTTTAATATTCGTTGATGAAACTGTAAGAGGGACTTATTTTATTGTTCATAAAATAGGGCATTGTTGTTGCTCCACTTGATGTTCGCTTATTACATACTTACTTTTCCTGTAGCTTCCGAATTGTTTGTAGCCACCATCACCACCACCAGCACCCTTCACCATGATCATTGTTCTTATTTAGAAACATTAGTAATAATAGATGTTTTATGTAGCGGTTTGGAATATACATTCGTAGAAGAAGCCTTCATTACTAAGTTAGTAACGTTTATTAATGCAATTCTGTTCTGTTTTGCATGTTTTGTATCTGTCATTGCTGTTTTTCATATAATTTCATGTTATTCCGATAATGAATTTTCACTTATAATATATATATATATATATATATATATATATATAAAAATAATTAGACTTTTTAAAACTTCATATTTCCCTTCCAAGACATTTAGAGCTTGCTGTGTGCATAATCCTCTCATTAAATGTCGGGCATACTGTCTTTTCCCTTTAGCAATCTCTTTCATCAGGGTCTTTCTGCTTTCCATTCTCTTCAAAAATTCTCCATTACTTATTTTATCCATCCAACTGATTTTTAGCATCCTTCTGAAACACCACATTTTAAATGCATCAATATTCTTTTGAATAGTTTTTGTTATTGTAAATAATTAGGCCTAACATTTAAAATTGAAGTTAGTGGCGATAGGCCTACTTCTTCTGGGGAGTTATTATAATATAGAGAGAGTTATTATTATATATATAATAATGAGGGGGGAGTCTTTATTATATATATAATAATGAGGGGGGAGTTATTATTATATGGGAGTCATTATAATATGCTACACCGGAACGAGGCGGAACGGCGTTCCGGAAAATATGAACGGCGTTCCGGAAAATCGGACTGGTATTTTAAAAAATAGATTTGACGACTTAAAAAGGCGCCATCGCCCGGAAAATGGAGTGTTTTACATGGATTTGAAAACTTCGAAACTTCTGTGACAACTAAAAAAATGCCATCGCACGGAAAATGGAGTTTTTAAAACTACTAAACTTCTGTGACGACTAAAAAGTCACCTAATGACTACTTCCATTCAGCAGTGGCGTAACGTGGGGGCGGGGGCACTTTGTTGACTGCCCCAATCGAAAACTTTTCTTGTTATGTCTAATTCTGCGAATTTAAAAACATTAAAAAAATGTGTGTTCGATTTAAACTTTACAATTACTACTACTGCTGCTTCTACTGCTACTACTACCACTACCACTACTACTACTACTACTACTACTACTACTACTACTACTACTACTACTGCCCACTCGCCCTTTTGATTAAATGACCCGGCATGAATGACCCACCTTTGGCTATAGCTACTTCATTTGAGATTGAGCGCATAGGAATAAGGAGCTACTTCGGTGCATCTTTTGGAAGCGCTTTAGAAATTAACGAGATTTTACTTACTTACTTACTTACTTACTTACTTACTTACTACTACTACTACTACTACTACTACCACCACCACCAACATTGACATGAAACCAAATTTATGGGATGCTAGATATTTAGGCCTATCATGCTGCGACTGAGTAGTAAAAATCGAAGTTTGACTTTGATATCTCACAATATGGCTACCCTACATGCAAATGAGATTAAAATTGGCAGAAGGATGGAGAAATATGTGCTGTAGGCTACACGTGTGGTAATTTTGATAAAAATATATTTAGGAAGTTTTAAGAAATCGTAGAGTTTTCTGCTTGGTTTTTTCCTGAGATACCCTGTAGTTTTATCTTGACTTACTTTTCTCCAGTGATATCACTTTATATTCTGTGTTCGTGGCCCTATCGTGATAGATCGAATCAAACGATCGATCTAAATCAGTGATCGACTGAAGGCTCATCGTTCGATCTAAAAAAGACATTTTCATTTAAACGATTTATCTAAACGTCCAACAATGCCTAGGCAAGATTTCACTCAGTCGCGTATTACTGAGAGTCTGCATGGAACAGAATGTAACTTACTATTAACAACTGGCTGTTTGCCCGTTGGGTATGACGGGAAATCTCTGTTTTTCGTGCCCAATTTTATGAAGCCAAATGCTTTCCGTTATATTTCGTGAATGTTCTAGCATTTGTCCAATTACTTATCTTTGACTTAAACATGTCCAGATAAGCAGTTTGATGTCTATCGAACTTCCTATTCGCGATAACGACATGGAAAAAGAAGACAGGCTCGCATAGTTAAATATATTCCTACATGATCAAATGTTTGCTGTCGCCACTTGTTGATGGTCATTGCAAACACAGGTAGCACGGGAATTTGGGGGCGCTTCAAAATGAGTGACATCTTCACGTCATTTCGCTGAAAATTGATTCTTGCGATCGCAACTTCTTTGTCTCGGTTGTTTTCTGATAAAATGTTCGCGGTTAGAAAGTGTTGGCGGGGTTCTGCTACAATGTGTCTTGCTCCGTTGCTAAATCCGTTCTTCGTATTCATGTTACGAAGAAGTATCAAAATTGATCCATTTTTTTAGAATTGGTTCATGCGGCGGTATACCTGACAGGGATAGACCAGTGTTTAATCTAGACTCCTGGACTCCGAGGGGGAAACTGGAAAAGCCGGAAAGAAGGGGGACTGACAAAGCCGGGGGAGGATTCTGCTAGGGGCCGCTGTTAGTCCATGTAGTATTCCAAAATTTCCGGGAGGAATTTGAAATTTTCGGGGGAAGGGCAATTCCCCCCCCCCCATAAACGGCCTAGATTAAACACTGGGATAGACTGCACAGAAACTCCGACAATAGTTGTATGCTTTTATGACATGACTTTATACATACTGCATTATATACATAATGTAATAGTGTTTCGAAAGGTAAGAGGAACGGGATGAGGAAGAGCGTGTTTGGAAGGGATGTGGAACAGGGTGGAGAAGGTGAAATGAAAAGCAGGAGAGGCGGTGAAATAATGGTAATCTGAATTATGAAAATTATTTGTGCAGAATTGCTTAGGAAGGGATGCGAAATCGATAAATGCAAGGCAGGGGAGATAGGGGATGCATTTAGGTTCCAAGCACACACAATGCTAGAAATCTATTGTCTATATAAGATATCAAAAACAACTTTTAGTCAACAGGTATGAAATTATATCGTCCTATGAAGCACCGCCCATTACCTTGGCTTGAACACATCTCTTCCAATTTGCATTTGTTTCATAGTCTGTCTTGCTGTTTTCCACTGACTGATCTATAGAGTGGCCTGGTCTTTCGCGGATGAATTTGTAGTAGGCCTACCATCGATTGAAATAGCCTACTTGGGTATTAGAAATGGTGCTATAGAAGTGCTAATAATAATAAATATTATTATTATTAGAGCCCATTATTATTATTATTATTATTATTATTATTATTATTATTATTATTATTATTATTATTATTATTATTATTATTATTATTATTATTATTATTATTATTATTGTCATGCCCCAACTAATCAAGAAATGACCAAACGATCCAAGATGCTTAATTTTATCGTTCTTCTGTGGCTAGAAATGCATAATTTGCCGAACACAGGACATTCTTATCTAGCTTTATCTTGGCTAACCTTCCTTCCATGGTTTCATTTCTTGTCTTGTGTCGGTGTAGTAATCGTGACTGCTCGAATCAACCGATCGATTTAAATCAAAGAGCAACTGAAGAATCATCATCCGACCGATAAGAGACGACATTTTGACTGAAGCGATTTAACTGAACTTTCAACTGTGCTTAGTCAAAGTTTTAGTCGGTCGCAGTTTTGCAAACTAGCACCCCAACTTATTCTGCATCAATATTTATGTTATAAACTAGAAAGATGCTCGCTTCGCTCGCAGCGCAGGATAATACTAAAACCCAATCATTGAATTCATGCAGCTGAACAACGTTTCAATGACGTACATACGCCACGTAGCCAAGCTCTGACGCTGCAACGTACGCTTCGTCAAACGCTTCGCTTGGCCGTTCGCTTCGCGTGGCCGTTCGCTTCGCGTCGCATTTCGCTTCGCGAAGCCTAAGATTCCAGAACGACCAATCAGAACGCTCACCCAGCTAACCAATCAGAACGCTTGAAGGTAACGAATGAGGACGTCACACAGCCAACCAATCAGAACGCTCACACAGCCAACCAATCAGAACGCTTGAAGGTAACAGACATACAGAGCAAGGATCTTAATATTATACAAAAAAATGCTCGCTTCGCTCGCACTCGCTTCTCTCTTCGCTCGCAGTCAAGGCTCGCTTCGTTCGAGGCAACGAATATTCCAACAAACAAATTAAACATCAACTGCTTACACAAATCGGGCCTAAATGTGCTCTATAAAATTAGCCTTAACACGTTGAACGCTAGGGACGTCAACTGACGTCCTTATTTTGGTTTCTCAGGGCGCTAGGGACGTCATATGACGTCCTTGGTTCAATGCCAAATATTTTAGCTTATACGGATCTTGGAATCATTCTTCTGCTTCCTCTAGCTACTAGAATGAGTGACCGATCAAGAAAAGCAAATTTTATAGAAAATGTATGAATATTTGCCCTATAAACACCTGTTCAAAAACCACAATATACTCATGCTCCGCCGCCTCAATGAAGAAGCTCAATTCGCTCCATGCTAATTATAATAACAGTCTTGGTTTCACTTGAGATAGGTGGGCAATCTATTGCAGCAGGTGGAATAAATGACCAATCGGAAGCGCCACATTCTACTGAAGAACGTCGATTGGCCTTCTAAAAGGTCCACCTTCTAAACCCCACGCCTCAGCTTCAATATAAATACCCCAAATAACTTGTATCACCATAGACGTAATGCCGTCAGCGTTTTTGGACTAGATAATTGAGGTCCTTACTAAGGTCCTGGAATTTATATCGGCTATAGCGTCCATTTTGCCACAGTAATTGCCATGCTTTTCATTCTTGACCCGTGACATTGATTGTTTTATCCAATCGCCATTGTTGAGATAACTACTAGTCCCTGACAAAGTCTACGTAGCGCGGTTATGGAGCACATTACAGACCACCTGCATTTTTTCGTATGAATTGGTGCATACCTGAGGAAAGAGAACGTCATTCTAGTAACAGATGGCTCTAAACCCTTGCATCTGTTTCAAGATATTTTCCCCTATAGGCGTCTAACGTGATCGGGCCTTGGGAATAATCTAACGGCTGTCACTCACTTCACGCATGATCGCACGCATTTTGTATAGGAACTGGAAAGCCACGGAGGTCGTAGACTCTCGTCAAAAGTACCCGCGCCTGAGTTATTTAATAGGCCGCAGTCAACGTGTTAAGCGAAGCGTAACCGCGTCTTTCTAACGTTTATAACCGCTGAGATATAGGTGCTATACGAAGCTCCTATTCACCATTCGGCTCTGCACAAAAATGCCTCTAACTTAACTACCATAATAATCGATGAATAATTAAGGTGCTCTATAAAATTAGCTTTAAGCGAAGCGTAACTGCGTCTATCTAACGTTTATAACCGCTGAGATATAGGTGCTATACGAAGTTCCTATTCACCATTCGGCGCTGCACAAACATGCATTTAATTTAACTAATAATCGATGAATAATTAATTCCTTTGCAAGAAACCCGAGGATAAAAATTTCCAGAATTGATAGAAACGTAAGGAATTATAAAAAGGGACCTTTAAAGTTTAAACGGAACATTTGAAACTCATAATGCTAATCTATAAGGCATGACGTTGCACATTTGCGTCAGATTGCGGTAGATTTCCGTAGTTATGCAAAATCTCAAAATGCTAATCTATAGGGCATGACGTTGCACATTTGCGTCAAATTGCGGTAGATTTCGGGAGGGGAAAGGGGGTATATTCCGGAGGCACACAGCCAAGCTCAACCAAAGGGATGGTTGGTTGGGAGATGGATGGGGGAGAGGGGTGAAAGAGGGATGGGGAGAGGGGTGGAGGGAAGGGGGTTGGGAGAGGGTTGGGAGGGAAGGGGTTGGGAAGAGGGGTGGAGGAAGAGGGTTGGGAGAGGGTTTGGGGTTGGGAGGGGGAGGAGAGTTTGGTGGGTAGGGAGAGGAGGAAGGGGTTGGGAGAGGGAGGGGTGGAAAGAGGGTGGGGGAGGGGAAGGGGTGGGGGGGGAGGGGGGTTTGTTTGAGAGGGATGGGGAGAGGGGAAAGGGAACGGGGTTTGAGCTGCAATTAAGACGCTTCCGAACGCTCCGTTGATTAGAAAATAATAGACAATGGTTGTCAATGGCAACAGCCTCGTGCACAGCCCAGGACAGAGGTTACGCAATTCGATTGTTACACAGTTTTGATTAAACAATAGACAATGGTTGTCAATGGCAACAGCCTCGTGCACAGCCCAGGACAGAGGTTACGCATTCGACTTCACAACGTCGATTGGTGACCAATCAGAACGCTTGAAGGTAACAGACAAACTGGACAAACAGAGCAAGAATCTTAATATTATAAATTAGCTAAGCGCTTCTGTTCTCTGTAAGCGCTGCAAGTGAAACAGTGCAGGCCTTATATTACTCGACCCCGCAGGTTACTGGGCGTCTTTCGGGCAAGGAACAGAAGATGACTTAATAGTTAAAATATAATCGACACCACATTTGGATAATTTGTGAGACAATGAAAAGCATTGTTATCTAACTGGTCGTTGGACATTACAATTTGATCATAAGTGTTCATTATAATGTCAAATACATTTTAAAACTCTAAGATATTTAATGATTCATAACAGTAGGTGTCTGTTATGGAAATTGGCAAAAACAACGCCACTAGTTTGATTGTTCAGGACATCGAGGCCTCTATTTTGCCAAGGCATTCACAACCTTTGATACAATAAACATTGCAAGTGAAGTCCCCCACTCACACTGTCTGCAGTATATTAAACTTTAGAGAAACTTTACGTGCCCTTGCAGTCGTTAGACATTATGTCACATTAATCTTGTCGTTCTATAAACTGATGTTCTATTCGAGGATTTTTGTCATGCCGTCATGCCACTTTGGCAATGAATTAAAACCATTCACGTATCTGATGGAAAACGACTGCAGTAAAAAGAAGCCATATTGCGAGTAATGAGTTGCTGAGAAAGGCTTATTACTTTTTAGGTCGCTTTCTAATGAATGTCAGCCTTTTTCTCGTCTCATTTAAGCATATACGCAAATAACAGCACAAAATACCTGTTGTCTGAGAGTGATAATTGGCCGTCAATATTGCTGACTTGAAGATACTGTAACATGCGATTTTTATGCATTTTGGTGTGCTGAATCCAAAAATCACACCCCGCTTCCTCCACTCACGTCCAGTTTTTTCCGCAAAATGCTGTTTGCTGATAAACTATTACAGTAATAACGTAGCATTATTATTATTATTATTATTATTATTATTATTATTATTATTATTATTATTATTATTATTATCAGGACGATTTATATAGTGCTGTAACATACAGTAGTTAAAAGCCATAACCAAAAGTGCTTTGACAGCGCTAACATGTCAATGAAGGTCAGAAGGCAGTGATGTTGAAAATCTACTCTGATGAAAGAAATAACTCGATTCCGTGACGAAATCCGGTGCCGAGTCCTTAAGAAGCGGTCCTTGACAAGAAAACTGCAACATTGACGCGTCAGCGAGGAATGGAAGATGATGTTAAAGGTCCGCTAGTTGGTAGTAGGAGTCCTCCGCACGGTAAGATCCGGCGGTGAATCTAAAGTAGCGGTCTTCCGGTCTTCCTTTCGTCGCCGAAACAAATCCGACGAAGATCGAGGCTCCAACGAAGTCTGGAACGACCGTCAGCCGCGGTCCCATTAGGATTGCCAGGTGTCCGGTATTTAGGCAATTTGTTCGGTGAAAAAATGAGGCAATACCGGACATACATGTGTCCGGTATTTTCTTGTAAACTACAAAACTACAGCAGGCAAGTCACTCTCAGCCTAGTACAATCTGATCTTTGTATTTGACTTTGCCCGACTGACCATTAATCTTCGGATAATAGCTATTTCAACTGTAGTCTGCATAATATGCAATATAGAAATTCGCGAGATTTTACTTATTTACTTACAATGTTTGAGGAAGCAGTGAGCCAGTGACGCAGACTAGAACTATTCAAATTTTGAATTGTTGGATTAGTGGATTTTACAAATTTAGTTAAAATTTCAAATTCTCACTACGACGCTACGCGCTGGAGAAGTTTATAATTTTAATCACTAATATTAACTTACAACTGGATTATATCGATGTGCTCTCCTTCGGTTTTAATTTATTTTTGGCTTTATAATAACATTTTAGAATTTTAAAACTGAGATTTTAACCTGAGTTCCCAATTTTTTCTCTCTAGAAAAACGCACTGGTTATGGGAAATGACTGAATGTCTGAACGGAATCTGATGTGTATTGAATCTGTGAGAAATGAACTCTGTGTGTTCTTTAATGTACCACATACTTGCACAGAATTAGCGCCTAAAATAAGCAATTTTGAAAAACAAGAAATTAATAAAAGCAGTGGAGTCAAATAAAAAATACAATGTCAAGTAACAGTTTCTTTTATTTCTTTCACAAATTCTTTGTTGTCAACAGTACAGCTTACATACATGTACAGTTGAAGAGACAGTAACAACAACTTTGCAATTAGATTATAGTTTAAAAGTCATTAATAAACATTAGACAAACAAAATTTAATTTTCATAATTTTATGATCTCGTATTGAATGTTTTTTGTAATTTTGCCAAATCTAAAGACTGAAACACCAAAAACCTATTCTCTTCTAACTGAAGTGCATGCGTTTGCAATCGTACATATTATGAATAGAGGATATAACAAGATTTAGAGATTGTTTCATCCACAATATATGCTACATGTCCATGGTCATCTTGTTATGTTTTTGTCACCAACGCTGGTGTCCGGTATTTTGGAGACAGGGACCTGGCAGCCCTGTTAACGCTTCTTCCATGTTGTAGGTCTAATGACAGGCAGACACAAATGGAAAACTCGGTTTGCTAAGGTAAACATAATGGTGAAATAAAAATACCTACATCAGACGAAGTATGTATTTATATATCCTATCTATGTGCTTAAATGTGAAGCAGAACTATATGGCGAAACATAAACACACAAACATATATATACATTAAACGTATAAAATTATTAGTTTACTTGTCACTGAAGTATAATAGATTAACATTAATTTTTGGATAAAGTTAGTCCTATGATCGAAGGAATGTACTACACTCAGTGTAGGGTTCGGCGCTGATCACCGAGTAGGCAGGCAGGTGGCATACGCCATTAATCTATGTTACTTTACCATTGCTTTCATTAGACCAACTATTTACTTTCACAGCTTAACGTTGCTTCCAATTTGCCACAATTTGTGCGATGAACGACTTGATTGGCACAACGACTCATTTCCGGTATAGCCTAGTCACCAATACAAGTACGCAGTGGCGTAGCCAAGAGGAATTTTGGGTTAAAACCATTTGGATGCCGACGAAACGATTTTTAAAACGTGTTTCCAAACTTTCCATAGCCCTACAATTTTTACTTTTGGAAGCGGTTTTGGGGGTTAAAACCTCCACTTGGCTGCCGACCCAACATAAATTCTAAACGCTATAGAATGTAAAGATGTAAGGCGATGACCTTTTTTTGCTCGTCAAGATTTTTCGAAGTTGGTAATGAAAAAACCAAAACCCTGAAATCCTGGCTACGCCACTGCAAGTACCAACCGCGTTTCATGTTACTTAACTTCGGTGAGCTGACAGCAACCGGTCGCGAAATAACACTGTACAAGTCAACAAGTCAGGCTATATATACGGGCAACTACTTTAACTGTGCCAATAATTTCAATTTTTCAGAGGCTGCATTTGTGTAGAAATTTCGCAGAATCTTTCGGTTTGAAATTCCTGTTAGAACTTCTTTTTCTGTTGCTATTGAATTCAGCAACAGTGTGCAACAATTACTGAATTGTTCACGTTCCTGTTGTCGCTTCGAAAACAAACTGTTCAACCTCACTAATATTTGACTCTGGAGATAATTCACAAATGCTAACGGTTCCATGTAAACAGTGCGGCCATGAGAACACGTTTCTAAGACATCTCTGGTCAGGTATTTGTGCAAGAGCAAGAACCCAAATGAAATTTGGATATATTTATCAAAGATGGAACACCATTCACTTGTGATAGCTACGGCACACAACTGATTGCAATAAAACCCAGAAAGTTTCTTTTCATTTGCCTCATCATAATGTTCAATTGCTTCGTCACATACTGATAAACATTGTTCGTAGTCTTCTAAACAGCTGAAGTAGTAATTACAACGGTAAGCAGCGCTGATAAAATAGGTCGCCTTTGGAAAATAGTTTGTAAAGGTTTGAAGTAAAGTGTTCGCTATTAGTTCAAGTGGGAGATTTCTTTCCTTGGTATGCATAATATTTCTATTTGCACCCTCATAAACATTCGTGATCTTGTCGCGACTGTAAACGCAGACATTCGAGCTTCTTCGTGCCAAGACCTGTATTTGGTTTTGAATGATCAAGATGTTTTCCGGAAGCGAAGTGGATAGATCAAGTGTTACTTCTGAGCCACCTTGAGAGAATTCCGCCATTGCGTGGCGAAATTTTTCTTCTGCGAAAAGTTTCAGTCTGTTCATTGCCCCAGATCCAGAAGGAATTATATTTCTGAGCTCAGCAATGCGTTGTTGAGTTGATATTGCCTTAAAAAGATTTTTGAATTCTTCACCATCGTCGACAATTCTGTCCAAGGCACTTTGTCCATCTCGTTGTGAAGAAAGCAAGAACTGACTGTCTCGCTTCATCGCTAATTGCAAAAGCAGGATAAGATGATGTTCAAAGAAGAGAGTAATATTGGTAGCATCTTTCATGTGTATGCCATCGAAAGTCATTTTCTGAATTTGGGTTTCATTGACTATAACAGCGTCTACTAATTCAGTCGCAAAGTTGAGCTCAGTTTCATCAAAATGGTCGAACATATTGCTATTTTTAATGAAGTAATTTGGACACTTTGCTTTTGCCAACCAACCTCTTAACGTACAGAGCAATTCACGAATTACACTCTCGTAGGAGCGATTAATCCAAAAGTTTGGCGATTTGTTCTCACATGCCCGTAACATGAGGGTCTTCATGGTGTAAGTACAAATAACAGCCCTGTGATCCACTTTGGTCATGCGATGAGATAAATCGTTTTTTACTACCCGTAGGATATGATAGAAGTATTTTTGCCTATCTGTCCAACTTCTTACAAGCAAAGTCTCAGCAAAGGAAAACGAAAATCTAAACGTAGTTGGGTCATCCGGTGTATTTGGATGAGATTTAAGAACAAAGTGACAACCTCCACGCACTACCCTTTCGATAAGCTCCTTGGTTGGCCATTGGTAGTTCCGCTTCCTTGTGATCCACTCATCCGCCTCTTTTGGCCACACGGGACAATGAATGGCAAAGACTTCATCCAGAGTTACATCTCGGAATGTGTTCTTTGATCCAACTACCAATTTCGATGCTATGTCAGTCAGTTCTTCAGACGTAATGTAACATGTTGTGAAGGCAGGTCCGGAGGAATTCTCAATTCTTGGAGCCCAGCTTCTGTTTAGGCATATGCACGATAGATCATTCCGTAATCTGGCGAAACCAGGATGTACATCGTTTGTGTCAATTCTAAGGACAGTCCCGATAAATTTGTCTGGTATTGGTGCTAGGTAAGGCACCGCGAATGTCTCGTCAGTGATGATCAGGTTGTCCAGATCAGACACATTGGAGAGAACATATTTGAACGGTAATTCGGCAACACTTCCGGACATCAAGTGTTTGGCTGCAACCTTCCGTTCCATTTGAAGTCGAACAAATGTCTTGAACTCATCTTTAGTTGTCGCGTTCCCATGTAAAATATTAAAAATTATAGTTGTTAGAAATTATTTATTTAGTAATGGAATATTTTTAAATAAATGAAATGCTTCAGTCTAGAGGTCTCGATCTTGGAAGCATCGACGAGAAAGAAGCGAAGTTTTATAAAGCGACGAGTGCATCCATTCAGACTTTTCCCAAACAGTTTTTTGTAATCAATAGAAAGAAGCGAAGTTTTATAAAGCGACGAGTGCATCCATTCATACTTTTCCCAAACAGTTTTTTGTAATCAATAGGATTTCAATGCTCCTTTCTACTGAAAATTAAGTCACAATGACTTCTGCGAGAAATCACAAGAATTTTTTGACCGGCAAAGTCGGTTTTATGGCAAAATGTGTGGTTCCGAGAAGACGTTATTTGTGCAATGTACATGCTGTATGGTCTAACCCAAATTAGCCTACTTAAAATTTTTATATAACGTATGTTACATATTAATCGCATTTCAATACTGCTATATTATATACAGAATGCTTATTCCCTGACTTTCGTAATTCAGTAGCTATTAGAGATGTGCGGGTACAGCAAAATGCATACCCTACCCGTACCCGTGGAAAAACTTTTTTACCCTACCCTACCCGTACCCGCTAGCGCTATACCCGTACCCGACCCGTACCCGTAAGCTGTGTACCCGTACCCGTACCCGTACCCGTAACCGACTTTGGTTGGAATTTGGAGTTTTTTGGATTTGGAATTTTGGACCCGTACCCGCGGGTGCGTTTACGGGTACAAGTACTACAAGGACCTGTACATGGACTCGTGAACCCGTATCCGTTCCTAGAGACTATAGAGAGGCAACAGTGAAATTGGGGCTACGAAATTGGGATAACTATTCATTGTAAATAGCACGCATGTTTAGATTAGGACAGATCTAGTACTTAGGAATCAGGATAATCAGTCAGCTAGCCTAAGCCGACATGAATGGGCTTGTTTAAAATATTTAGTAGATATCATTTATCTATGAGCAGGCATTAGAGCTCAAGTTAAACTACAAAACTTTACCAGAAGAACTTTCTCGGTCAAAGAGTCCTTGGAGGAGTCAGAGGACGCCATTATGATTATAGATTTATTACTGAAGATGTCAGATTACGTCATCTGTATTTCCTTTATGTTTTCAGTAAGTAAAATGCATGCTGTCTGACAAACTGAACGCGATGTACAAGTTATACTAATACACTTTACTCAATATTATTTTTCTATTATTGCATTGCTAATTTGCTATAGTAGTGAGAAATGAAAATATAACTTTTCGGGTAAAACGGGTATACCCGTACCCGTAGCCGCTATACCCGTACCCGTAGCGCTGTACCCGTACCCGACCCGTACCCGTAAAATGTGTACCCTACCCTACCCGTACCCGCGGGTACGGGTACGGGTAGGGTATACCCGCGGGTACGGGTATACCCGCACATCCCTAGTAGCTATACTGAACCTTTTCACGTATTTTACTCAACCGTTGATCTATTATATCCGATTGGTTTCGGATCAAGAAAAAAAATCGGCCAGGGCTGTACAGTAGTCTGTCTCAATCTCTTTTTAAAATCTTGACAGTGCATCTAAATAGGAAAACACTACACGGCTTCCGTGGTGGATTTAGAATGGTTAATTCAACAACTTGCAATGCATGGATGGCATTTTCGTACTATACCAACAGCCAAATCACGCTACCTGCACGACTAGTACAGCGCGTGGAATCAGCATCAATAGAATTGAACAAGAAAAGTCACGCAAAGATGAGCAAAACAATGACAAACATTAATGAAACTTTTCAAGTCGATGTTGACGATGACTAATTGAAGCAAGTGAATTAATTGCTTTTCTACCTCGGTAGCTCTGTATTTTAGTCAAACTTTAGATGCACAATTGCACATATGCTATGCAGACCAGATGCCGAAGGGTACAACAATCATGCATGATCAAGTTGACGAAATCACGGAAACGCAAATAGCTCAGTTTTGAGACTCAGCTACGTCTAATAGAAGTTGTACAGGGCGGCGCAAAAAAACCGATTATATTAAATGCAAACCTAAATGTGACTAGTCCGGTTTTATGTGTATACTGTGTAACCCTTTAGATTGGTCTATGATTGTGACGCATAGAAGCTTATAAAAGAAGACATGCAGACGTTCAGAGCATTTTCGAATAGACGTACTAGGCTAGGAGACTATTGAGGATTATGTCGACCAGATAGATCGCAGCATAGAAGTCTACAGTATGGCTGGCCGCAGCCTATTGAAAATTACTCAACCATACGAGAACGTTCATTCTCGCACGGAAATCCCCTCCTTTGGAATTCTTTGCCGGACAGCGTGTCGTCCGTCACTTCCTTTGGAGAGTTTGCGAGCAAACTAGAGACATATTTATTTAATATCTCGTTTCCACGTTTTATGTAAAGCAACCTTGACTTTGGTCCATGCTTTGTTACGGCGCTATATAAATTGTCATGAATAATAACAATAACAATAACATATCAAAGCAACCTAGCGTTTGCAAATATCAAAACAAAAAATTGCACTGTTTGGCCGGTCAGGCAGAGAGCAACAATTCAGAAACCATAGACAGATCTGTGATGAAGGAACTAGTAGAAGGCACAAGAAAACGCGACAGACCAAATATATCTTCATCAGATAACATAAGGCAGTGAGCGTCACTTAGCCGTGGAAACCACTGTAATAACTCCACATTTAATAACCTAATTAACCCAGATAACTTGTGAATCAGTTTGCTTTTTTCAACTGATAATTTCTCTTAATCCAGATTCCAGACTGTTCCAATTGTCTACAACTCTTGTACCAAAAGTATTTTCCATTCTTAGTCCGACCCTCTGCTTGAATAGTTTGCACTTGTGGCCTCTTGTGCTGATATAATGTGCTAATGTAAAGCAGGGTGCGATTTGTGACTGGAGCAGTGGGGGGAATACTTGGGGGTGAAGAGTTTGGAAGGATGTAGTTGTTGGGAAAATGTAGCAGTGGGGGGATGTAGTGGTGAAGAGATGTATCAGTAGTAGATGCAGTTGGGCAGTGGGGGGAATCTCCTACCCCCTACAAATCGCGCCCTGATGTAAAGTATCGATCATATGGCACAACAACTTTCACAGTCGTTGTATTGCATATTTCTATCAAATCCTCTCTCTCTCTCCTCGATTCGTTTACGCAGTGAACTTCCCATTAGAGGCTCTAGCTTGTCACATAGAAATGTATTTTCGTTAGTCATTGTCCCCAGCTCATGCTAGAATTGATAACTGCATTCGTACGATCATGTATATATATATCATCATCATAATTGCTCTCTGCCAACTCATTAGTGGCAATAGCTAGCCAGAAAACATTTCCAGGTCTTTTTGTCAAATGTTAATTTTCCTCCTTCTGCAATTGTCAGTTGTCTTTCTTTAAAATCTTCTTTTATGTTGTCTATCCATTTTTTCTGGGCCTGCCTCTTCCTTTTTTACATTCCTTGTATGTGTAGAGTGCTTTTTTGTCATATATATATATATATATATATATATATATATATATATATGACATTTAACAAGATACAATTACTAACATAATATATGTATGCCATAATATGCAGAGGGAATAATTACAAAGAGTTAATAACTAATTTGTTACTAATACTTAACTAATAAAATATATAATATGAATTGACATCATACATAGCGTAGGATTGACTATTTAAAATTGAATACTAAATGTTTACTAGTTGTATAAAAATTATTTTCAAGTTGAAAATCCGTTAGTTTGGTAATAGTAAGACGAGAAAAGAGTTGCCCAGAGGGATATAGGCCTAAAACCCTGTCAGGTAGGCAACTATGTTTCTAGTAATAATTTTGATTATAATAATTCAATAATGATGAAATAACATTAAACGCTAAAATAATGAAGGCGTTGCAAGTCTATATCAATTTAAAAAATTAAATAAATTGATAGGTGAATGAGTTAGTGATGGCAGTGATTATGTGAGGTAAAACCCCACAACCCCCATGCAATTTATCCAGCTTCACTCCTGCAACTGATGAAGAGGTATCCAAACTGCTACTTTCTCTCCCAAACAAACAATGTGACCTAGATCCCATACCTACCTCTTTACTCAAACAGTGTGCCATCGTGCTTACGCCTATTATAACTAGAATCATAAACCTCTCTCTTACCTCAGGCACTTTCCCATCTTCATTCAAAAACTCTTTTGTCACTCCTCTCCTAAAAAGCCTGGTCTTGACAGAGAAGATCTTAATAACTATCGCCCCATCTCAAATCTTTCACTTCTATCAAAACTAACTGAGAAAATTGTGCTTTCTAGACTGACCGAACACCTTTCAAATAACTCGCTATATAATGCCCATCAGTCTGCCTACACTAAACATCACTCAACTGAAACCGTTCTCGCCTACATTCATGACAGACTCTTAACTGCAATTGGTCTCCGACAAGTTACTGGCCTTTGTCTCCTTGACCTCTCTGCTGCATTTGATACCATAGATCACAAAATTCTGCTCGAACGACTCTCTCTGGTTTGGAATTTCTGAAAAAGCTCACAACTGGTTTTCATCTTACCTTAAATCCCGGTCTTTTCAAGTGTCCTGTCTTTTGCAAATGTCTCTATCTCACAGTGTAGATTTTGGAGTGCCTCAAGGATCTGTTCTTGGGCCTGTACTGTTCAGCCTTTTACACCACACCGCTCTCATTTTTAATTAATTCCCTTAATTTAAATCACCAACTCTATGCTGACACTCAGCTATTCCTTTCCTTCTCACCTCTTTCATTCAATGCTTCTATTATTGAGCTTGAATCTGCATTCTCATCAATCTCTGCTTGGATGTCATCTAATCTCCTCGCTCTTAACCCATCTAAGCCAGAGTTTTTTTTTAATTGGACTACCCCAACAACTCAAAAAAATGACAATCCTAAACTAGTTTTGGCTCCTGACACCACAATAATCCCTATTCCAACTGCTAGAAATCTAGGATTCAAATTTGATTCTTTTCTAAACTTCGAATCACAAATCTCCCAACTATTAAAAGCCTGCTATGTTCATATTCGTGACCTTCATACCTACGCCCTTGCCTAGATACTAAAACTGCCTCCACAATTGCCACCTCAATAGTCCACTCCAAATTAGATTATTGTAACTCCCTCTACTATAACCTTCCCAAAGCCTCTATCAACAAATTGCAATCAATACAAAATCCTTTGGCTCATGCTGTTACTAATTCACCTAAATTCTCCCATATTTCACCCATACTAAAATCATTACATTGGCTTAAAATAACTGAACGTATCAATATAAGATAATAACACTTACATATAGCTCACTTCAGTCATCAAAACCTGTCTACCTTAGATCACTATTAACCCCTCAGCTTCCTCGACCCACACGTTCATCATCTTACCTCACTCTGTCAATCAGTCATCCCTGAAAATTTGCAACCGTGCCTTCTCATACGCTGCACCTGAACTTTGGAATTCGATCCCAGCTTCCCTCCGCAGACTTGGACACTTTCAATCAATAAAATCTGAATCCTCATTTCCTATAATTCCTGCATTATCTCCTCAAGTCTTCAGGTCTAAGCTTAAATCATTCCTTTTTCTAAAATCATATCCTCCATAGCTGTAACAACCTAGCCTCACTGCTCTTTGGATGTTGACTTTTGCCTGGCTGATCACATACCTTCCCCATAGCTATTTTAAGAGAGGCTGAGCGCCTAAGAATAAGCAGCTACTGTTGTGCTGCTTTCCAAGGCGCTATAGAAATCCACGAGATTCTACTTTACTTTACTTACTTACTTTACTTACTTAAAATATTTGATTGGTGTATACAGTACTTAAAGTGTAAGTGATGGGAGTAATTTGTCGATAATGAATCAAGTCAGTAAGTACGATTCTCATCATCTTAAATTGATTAAGGTTCACAGAGATAACAATCTGTAGACAAATACCTTCTTCTTCTTTTTCTTCCAATCCGCTTACATTGCCCCAATAGTTCTCACGATTCGACATAATCGAGTAATTTCATCTACAGATTTTCCTATTTAAAGCAAATTTTATTTAAATCACAAGATTTGTCTAAATAAGTAACAATAATTAACGGCGAAGAATTCGACCGTCCAATTCTTGGCGTTATTTCGTCTGATCGAATGAAACCAATATTCACGACGCCCTGGTCATGCACCGTTTGCACGCATAAATACCAATACGCTCAAGTTTCACTTCCCCTTTCTCTGCATTAGGGAAGCCAGTCGACATCAGTGCACTGTTGATAAGGATGTTGATGAGCGTCGCCAGTACCTCCACTTATGTGCATTGGCTGAAATGTGACTTGTCTTTTGAAATGTTGGGTTTTTTCTGTATTTACACAGTTGCCACTAACATCGTTGGCAGACGATGTAGACATGGGAATTTCCAACAGCACGCAAACGTCCTTTATTGTTGATATGCTCACCAGCTACTGTACTTCGTATAAACTCACATCTTGTAGCCCAAATCAACTTGGTTCAGATATGGCTGTTGGGAGGCCTCAAAGTTGGATGAATGAATTTGGGGTCTCTCGGGAAAGCAGGGCCACAGTTTCAAGCGCACAGTTTGCAGCAGCTAGGTTCACTGTGCTGTTGAGAGACGAACAATTCGCAGTTTCTGTCTCTACATAAATAGCCAATAACTCTATGGTTGCTGCTGTCAAATGTTTGCCATATTAACACATAATTACGTTGAGTTTCGTTTAATACAACTTGTTATAAATAATTAATACATGTGGGTGGCATTCTTCAAACATATGTGTTGGAAATTCCCATGGCTACATCGTCTGCCAAGTTTTGTTTTGGTCTAATTTTAACAAAGTCATTGCCAAAATAAAAAGAATTTGGTTTTATGGCTCATAGTGTATAGTCGTTTGCGTTTATACACGAATTGCGTTGAAGGTAAAATTGAAGCAAAATAAACGCGAGTCGTTTATACTATTTAATATTTTCCCCAGAGAAACAAGACACGTTTTCAAAATACAAATTCAGTTGTCAGGCTGGGCCTAAGACTTAAATTAATAGTAATGATCAAAAAGTGAAATCAATTCACAATAGAACATCTTTTTGTATTCAGTGTCATCTTCTTAGCTAATAAGATCATGGCTTTCCCTTATGTTGCACACTAATGTTCCCCTCTTCTATTAACATGATGTCATAGCGACTGAATTCTTAATTTCCATTGAATTGACCCATATTACAAGGGCAATATTCGTGATCAGATTTTAAAGTAATTATAATAAATGATGCCTTATTAAAAGAATTTGCGTTTATTACAATATGTTAGCAAGTTTTGTACTCCACTAAAGTGACACTGAAACACTATAATTATATTTTCTTTTGTTCATCTTTTATATATTCTCATCTGACACCCTGATCAGTGCTGCAAATATTAAGACCAGCGCTGAAGCGAAGTAAGAGACAGTAACTTGAACAACTGGCGATCGAGTGAAAATATTGGAAACACTTTCCTATGTTCCATTGTTTGTGAGGAGAAGGTCGAATGTCAAGGACATGGCACACAGTGGCGTAGCGTGCCAATGGCTACTATGGCTTTAGCCATGGGTACATACGACGGGCGAAACATTTTGGAAGCGACTTTTTGCTTGTCGGGGAGGTTTTAGCGAAGGCAGCAAAGTTTAGAAGGGTCGGAAAATTTAGCGGCGACGATCTTTTTGCTTGTCAGGTGTAATAAAAGTGAAATTGGGGCGGCATTTTTTCCAGGTGCGAGCCATATACGGCACGGGTGCACGCAACACCACTGATGGCACATGACCTGGTAAAGGTCAATCACTCGTAATGTCACTGTCTGCATTCTTTTCTTAAAGCCTACATTTAAACATCAACAGAACTAAAAGTCAGTTCTACAATTCTTAACAACCGTTATGCAATATCAGTCAATTATGCAATATCAGTCAGTCAAAATAGTCAACGTTGAACTTCTAATGTCTTTGATTCCGTAAGAAAATCTGAGAACATTTTGAAATGAGATGGAAAGCCGACAGTGAGCTGTATAAAAGATCTAGAGTGTACCTGCAGGTAATTTGACAAATACGATAGATTTTTTGACGAAGCCCAGTAGGTTAATCGACTAAAAAGGAGAACTTTCAATCCAACATTTGACCACGAGAAATAAGTTGAGAAATTTTTGTAACAGTCATTTGTGATTTGTGCATCTATGCATTTTTACATGAACGAGACCTTTGTATACTTGTTTGATATTGAATTGATATCACCATTGGTAAATGAACGCCATCCAAGGCATTAATTGAGTTATTTAAGAATTTTTATTATGTTTGCTGACTAGCAAATCAGACCAATGAATGGTTGGTATTAGAGAGGGCACCTCGAATTACAGCAGGGCACTTATGGCAATGTCTCTGGCGCAAAATGCTAAGTATAGTCTACAACATGGACGATTAATGGAGTATTTTGCTTAGAAACTCAGACTAAATGCTTTTAGTTTGTGATAGTTTCTCTTCAAGTATTAAACTTGTATTTCAGTTTCAATCTTGATTTCAGTTGCACTGCACAATGTTATATTTCCTGTTGTACTTTTTATTATATTATTACCAATTCTGATGATCTTGTCTTTATGCTATTTATCTTTTTTACTTTAGACTATTCAATGTTGCCAACAAAATTGACAGTACTCGTCGGAAGGGAGCTCGCCGTGGAAGGCGCCTGTAAACTTTTTAACTTTCTACTGGAATTTCTCACAACAGAAAAAGAAAGATACTTGGGGGTAATCATCCATAGAAGTATGAATCCATCTCACCAATGCATGGAGGCAGCAAAAAAGGGAAACCAAATGATGGGAATGATGAAAAGGACAATAGTGAGTCGAGACAAAGATATAATCATAAAACTTAATAAAACATTAGTAAGGCCTCATCTAGAACACTGTGTTCAGGCATGGAATCCATTCTTGAAAAAAGATACAGAGCTTTTAGAAAAAGTGCAGACGAGCAACGAAGATGGTCAATGTGTGCCACAATTTAAGTTACCAAAAAAGACTTCAATATTGTGTACTGACAACATTAGAAAGGAGAAGAACGAGAGAGAGGGTATTTGATAGAAACATACAAAATAATGACTGGGAAAGTAGATGTGCCATACGATCGATTCTTTACATTGGCCCACTATAGTAACACAAGAGCCCACACATGCAAATTGTTTAATTAAGCAGAGGGTGGGTCCAAGAAAAAAATTTAGTGTAAGGGTTGTAGACAAATGAAACAGTTTGGACGAGGTGGGAGTGACAGCTGAAACAGTAAACGGATTCAAAGGCTATTTCGATACAGGCCCGCCGAGAGAAATTCCGGGCCCCTGTGCAGAGTGGCCGGCGGGCCCCGAAAAAATTTAAAATATTGCTGACGACCCTTTTTTGCTTGTCATTGGTTTAACCCAAATTAACCGACACGATGTCATGTTGCAACTCTCGAAAACTAGTGATGACCTTTTTTCTTGTTGCTCTTTTTCACACTCAGTAGCGTCATTTCACACTTTTCTTCGAGGCGAGATAATTTTTGGGTCAAATTTGGGCAAATTTTGGCATATTATGGGCAAACTTAGAGCAATTATAGGCAAATTTTGGGCAATTTTTGGACCAATTTTGTCAAATTTGAAAAGTTTTTGCAAGTTTTGGACAATTTTGACGATTTTTTGCACATTTCACATTTACAGTATTTATTTACTTAACACATTATTTCTTCATTTTTCTTGGAGGCCCGCCTGCCCCTCCCCAAATAATGCCCCTGTTTACACTGTTCATTTGGATCAGCGGTTCTCAACCTGTGGGTCGCGACCCCCCAAGGGGGTCGAATGACGATTTGCCAGGGGTCGCCCGAGACCATCAGAAATATGGGGTTGTCTCTTTTCTTGTAATTGTACAAAATTTCCTCAGTGGTAGTTACGACGTACTAGTTGTTTTACTATAATTGTCATTCGAGGATAGACATTGAGACAATTAAATAATAACGATTTCGAACATTTTGATTGTCATAGCATTATTATTTTTAGCAGCTTACATTGTGAACGAAAATAATTGTACCGTTGGTGGGTCGCCATATAATGGGGAATTGAATTAAAAGGGTCGCGGCACTATAAAGGTTGAGAACCGCTGATTTGGATGCTTTGATGTCCTCAGGTCCGGGCCCCTCTTTTACTCGCCGGGCCACCTTTCTTTAGTGTTATTATTGGTATTATTTTTAATTATGCATATTCATCATCGGCCCGGGCCCCCTCCAGACCGCCGGGCATCTGTGCATTTGCCCCTGCCCTCCGCTCTCGGAGGCCCTGTCTCGATAAACTAGTTTATTGAATGCAGATGGTGACATCAGTGGTTTTCACACAGGCTTACTTAGCCTCCTAAACCACTTAAAATCACATTATTATTATTAATATTCTGAACCACGCAGAACGTTCTAGAATGTGGACATTTCATTGACGCCTTTTTGTTGCTACATCGTGGCCGGTTTGGCAGTTTGTGAATTGCAGAATTAGACTACATTAACCCCTTAACAGGGGAATTAAATTGTACAAGCCGCCATCAGTCTGGGTAATTAATTTTGGGTTAAAGCGTTCATATGAAAATGTGAACACATAAGTTTTAACTTCACTATATTTCAGGCTATATAGAAGTTAGAAAAATGAGGTTTGCACCGTTGTTTAGCATTTTTATTGTTCTTTCTAAATTTCCGTGCCAACAAAATTGTGGAGGTATGGTCCACCCTACAGGCTAAAATAGGGCCCCTCCACAACGTTTTGTTCAAATTTTGTTCAAAGCTCAATATCAAAATTTTTTTCAGCGGTGACCTCTTTCTCTGTCTCAAGTTACTAAATAACACAAACGACGCCTGAAGTACATTTTATCACTGTAGATTAGGGAGCATGATTGGTTTTCTAAGAGAGGAATAGGAATTTTTTGTTATATTAAAAGTCGACCTTATCATACTCATGAGTCATAATTTGTACAACTGAAAACGACTAAACTATTCATCTAATATAAAACAGCGGACACTTAACAAAAAACTTCCATGGGTTACTAGAGAGGTACAGAAGAAGAGAAGGGCCAAAAACAAAGCTTGGAAGAAATTGAGAAAGCACCGACTAAAAATGCAAGGCAATGAAGGTTTGGAACAGGTGAGATTAAAACAGTTACAGTCCAGTTATGTGCAAAAGAGGAACAAATCAACAGCTACAAATAAAGCGGCTATTGCAGAGTATGAGAACAAGTTAGCAAAAGACATCAAACGGAACAGTAAGAGTTTTTATGGGTATGCAAGAAGTAAGATGAAGCGAAAAGAAAAAGTTGGACCATTAGTAGCTGATACTGGAGAAACTGTGACGGACGACATGGAAACAGCAACAATTCTGAACGATTACTTCGGATCAGTGTTCACAAAGGAAAATACAACCAACATACCAAAGCCCGTTAATTTATTTTTGTGGAAAAGAGGAGAAAGCATTCTCAGACATAAATTGCAATAAAGAGTGTGTCCTGGAAATTCTGAGTCAAATGAAAACTGACAAAAGCCCTGGAATTGACAATATACATCCAACATTTCTGTATGAGGTAAGACATGAGGTTAGTGAGGTAATACCATAATAGCCACAATATTCAATATGTCACTTAAATCGGGAATAGTCCCCAGGGACTGGAGGGATGCAGTAGTCACTCCTATATTCGAAAAGGGTAACCGTGGGGAACCAGGAAATTATAGGCCAGTGAGTCTGACCTGTATAATATGTAAAGTTCTGGATAGAACAGTAAATAGTAAAAGCAAATATATTGGACCATCTTATGAGACACAAGATTTTAAAGGATAGCCAGCATGTGTTTATTAAAGGAAGATCTTGCTTAACAAACATACTGACCTTTTTAGAGGATATTCATGACAAGCTAAATGAAGAAAAAGCACTTGATGTAATATAACTGTACTTTGCAAAAGCATTCGATAAAGTACCTCATTCAAGACTGGCAGTCAAGCTTCAGGCCAGTGGAATTAGAGGTAAAGTTCTTGGATGGATAAAAAATTGGCTTCAGAGCAGAAGACAGAAGGTAGGTATAAGAAGCAAGTATTCATATTGAGCTTAGGTCATAAGTGGGGTGCCACAAGGTTCAGTGTTGGGACCTCTATTGTTTTTAATATACATCAACGACATCGATGATGATATAATGTCAAAAATTTCAAAATTCGCTGATGACACAAAACTGTGTGGACAGAGTGATAGTGAAGCAGAAGCAAAAATTGTACAAGACCTTAATAGACTATCCCAGTGGTCGGCAGATTGGCAAATGCTTTTAATACAGATAAATGCTCAGTGATGCACATTTAGAAGAATGGAACAGATCATAAATTTAAGTTATGTGGAAGGGACCAAAAGTTACAAACGAGGAGAAAGATCTAGGGGTCATCATGCATAACAGCTTAAAGCCATCTAGGCAATGTGCAGAGGCAGCTAATAAGGCCAACAAAATTCTAGGTATGATCAAAAGAACGATAGTGAGCAGAGAGAAGGATGTAATAATAAGACTTTACAAGACATTGGTACGCCCACATTTAGAGTATTGTGTTCAAGCGTGGTGTCCATTCCTGAAGAAAGACATAGAGACCTTAGAAAGAGTGCAACACAGAGCAACAAAGATGATCAAGGGATATCATAAACTAACCTATGAGGAAAGGCTAAATCAGTAAATCACTGTGGATTGACAACCCTGGAAAAAAGAAGAGAGGGAATTTGATCGAGATATACAAAATACTAACAAAGTGGAAATGCCAAGAGAAAGATTTTTACAATGAAGCAGTATGATCGAACCAGAGGACACAGCATGAAACTGTTCAAGAAACGGGTTGGGAGACATAAACAGCATTTTTTAGTGCAAGAGTGGTGGACAGATGGAATGAACTGGAAGTAACGGCTACAACTGTAGACGAGTTCAAAATAAACCTCAGTAGTTTAGGATATTAGATTGGACGGGAACAGCAGTGGTTCACACACAGGGCAGTCCCTACTGAACCACTTTAAACCTTGTTATATTATTATATTATTATATTATATATTATAAGTCAGCTCATCTCCAAGCTTTGTCTAAATTTGTACAGAACTATGCAATTCAATAACCAAATTAAAAAGCATGCAACTTTATTATTTAGAAATTAGACATATTCGGTGATTTCGAGATCTTGTTGCTAAATTTGCTCTCTCTCTCTCTCTCTCTCTCTCTCTCTCTCTCTCTCTCTTGTCTAATCTATTACCAATTTACTTGCTCCTTTTAATCTTTATTAAATCCTCAAAGAATTCAAAACTCTATAGCTCAGGCTATCGCTAACTTCCAGTCATGATCACATTGAACCTTCTCGTGAAAACTTACATTGGCGCCTTTGAACAAAGAATTGCATCAAATCTGGACTTTCGGATGAGAAAACTTTGCAGACTGTCTAATCTCAGTATTTTAATTCCACCCATAAGGAATCAGAGCCGTATCTAGGGGGCGGGGGGGGCAAGCCGCCCCGGGCGCCGACCGGTGGGGGCGCTTTTTCGATGCGAAAAACTAAAAAACAGCTTTAAAAAGGCCGTCAGCCCGAAAATGATGGAGAGTGTTTCCGCAGGGATAAGTAAACTTTGAAGTTTGTGTCGACGACTAAAAAAAAGAAAAAGGTCATCACCGAAATTTAGGAACGCAAAATATAAATATAAATCTTGGCCCGGGCGCCGAAAACCCTAGATACGGCTCGGTAAGGAATCTATGCTATTATATACGAAAAATCCAGCTGTTTACCGATTACGCATCCACAAGGCATCTTGGCTCTCTTGATCTTGGTATCGTCGTCGTATGTGATGCCACATGGACTCGTAGTTACTTCTATGTATCCAGGCAGAGGTTCAAGATTTCTGTAGTTGCCGCCGGGGACAAGGAGGCAGATATTCACAGTGGCTAAATGGAATAAGCCTTCTGCCTCGATGGTGGCCGTAGAGTTCTCATCGAGGGTTGCTCTATGTCCTAAAGAGTTGAGAAAACCATAGAGTGAACACATTAGGTATACTGTTTGCCTTAATACAGCACAGCCGCTTGTTCAGAAGTATATCCTGTCAGTAGTGTTTACCATTTTTTATTCTGGTGCAAGTATCGTCTAGAATAATCATGTGCCAATTATTTCGGTGAACATTAATAATATAGTTTAACATTTTTCTGATAATGTTTGTTCCTATCGTGGCCAATGTATTTCTGTTTCAAATTGCAATTTTTTTAAAGAAATCGGTCGAGTGGTAAACGCGTCCAGCTGGTCACTTATCTGACATCAACGGCTTGATGTCCAAAGAACAGTCGGCCTTCCGGAAGGGTCAGTCCACGGAGTCGGCTGTCTTACATATATTCAATGGCATCGTCGACGCGATCTCTAATGGCTAGATGTCCCTACTTAAAGTGGCGGCGCCAGGAATACTCAAGGTAGGGCCTAGGGGGTACGCCCCAACTCTGCGATGGTCGACTCGGCGCCGGCCAACTCGGCACCGACAACTCGGCGATGGTCAACGCATCGCCAGTTCAAGCGTGAGCCCGGTCGACTCGGCGACGGTCAACTCGGCGACGGTCAACTCGGCGCCAATTCAGGAGAACCAATACAATCAGTCTAGGCCAGAACATGACAGGGCAATTTCCTGCCCAAGATACAGGAACATCAAAGCTTTTCCAGCTGGAGGGTTTGGTTAAACGTATGTGGCTCTTTTAGTATTTGAATTTAGATGACGGTTAGTGACCTATTAATATGTTCCTGCTCCCGCCCCTCAGAGTCGATATTTCTGCACAATGGTCCAAGCATCCATCCAATAATTTTGAATCCATCTGAGAATATTCCCTCGTATTCCACAGGACTTTAGTTTAGCGGCCAGTCTTGTGTGTGTCGCTTTATCAAAAGTTTTGGCCAAATCTAAATATGTTATGTCTACTGCCTTGCCACGTCCAGCTAATATATATATATATATATATATATATATATATATATATATATATATATATATATATATATATATATATATATTGCTGACCAGTACAGTCCAAACAGATTTCAACAGCTGTAGCGATTGAATCAAGAAACAAACATATACAGTGTATATATATATATATATATATATATATATATATATATATATATTGTTTTCGTACATTTTAAGTATTTAGTAGCATATGTTTACCAATTGCGTTCAAGTAGATTAGAAAGAAGTTCAGCTTAGAAGCGTTGGGAACGTTTTTCCTGACGATGCTATAGAGTTCACTCACAGTTGTCGTCTGCACAAAATAAAATTAGGCTTAGTATACTTTTTGCTAAAACAATACATAAATAATTGCATGTCTATCAATCATGCTTAGCATATAAATTTCAAATAAATAAATAAATAAGTGATATATTGAAACTGTTCGGCACGACTGTGAATTATGAAATGTGTTTGTCTATTCGTGATATTAAAACTTCTCTTGTATTTGCGCATAGCTTTATCTGGATTCCAAAATCATACTGAATACAGTGAAACTTATATATATATATATATATATATATATATATATATATATATATATATATATATATATATGTGTGTGTGTGTGTGTGTGTGTGTGTGTGTGTGTGTGTGTGTGTAAAGTTGCATAAAATTGTATAAAATTGCTCAGGCCTGCCTAGCAGTCAAGACCGTCTTCCGACTCCTTACATAAGCAGTTCACCTGGGACCGCCCGCTAATACAGAGGGACATAAACACTTTGTCCCAAACAGTCCAACGACTGTATCACCAAGTGCGACTCAAAACAGTCTCGGCAAACCACGCCAGCGATTGGCTGCTCGCGCTGCCATTAACCGCCTGCGGTCTGCGCATGGATGACGAGACTGTTAGAGCATAGCCTCCCCTACCCCAGGCCACCGCGCTCGCTCACTAGGCGGGGGGATCCCGTCTATTCAATTCAATGTAAATAGCAGTGATTTGAAGGTTATTTTAGCAAAAATGATGATAAAACACATATATACAGGAACTGACATGCAAGCAAACTCAAGGACAGTGGAGACAGACACGTAGACAGAATGAGACACGCAGATTGAGAGGAAAGCAATTGAATGAGAGTACAAATAGAAAGACAGACCGATAGACAGAGACACAGGAGACAGACAGAGAGAAAGGGAGAGCGACAGAGAGAGAGAGAGAGAGAGAGAGAGAGAGAGAGAGAGAGAGAGAGAGAGATCGCTAAAGTCAGTGTTTATTCTAGGCCTTCTCTAGAGGAATCCTCCCAAAAAGAAATTTTTCTTTTGGCTTGGGGTGAAATTTCCCCAAAAATTTGACGACGGGTTTTTTTTGTATCCGGAGAGGAAAAATACAAGGATTAGCTTTATTTTGTTTGTGAGGCATTTGAAAAGGGAAAAATACAACGAGAACCCCCTGCCGGTAGGGACGTAGCTAGGGGTAGGGGCATATGCCCCCGGGCGCCGAGGTGGGGGGCGCCAAAATTGGGTATTTGGGTAAATGAAATGCTTACTGAATACGAAGAAACATGCGCGACGACCTTTTTTTGCTTGTCAGCACTATTTGAAGAGGGGCGTAAGTTCTGAGGAGCGCCGGGAACGATGTGACGAACTTTTTTTTGCTTGTCAGCAGTGTTGAGGGGGGGCGCCGACGGTACATTTTGCCCCCGGGCGCCGGATATCCTAGCTACGTCTCTGGCCCCGAGCATATTGCTACGCCGCTGAGGATAGACAGACAGATATACAGACAGTCATAAAAAAGATAACTTGTGCAAATGAGCAAATTTTGAAAACTAGTTTTAAGTTGCATCGCTAATGGCTTTTCTCTCAATCTGTATGTCTCTCATTCTGTCTACATGACTGTCTCCACTGTCCTTGAGTTTGCTTGCATGTCAGTTCCTGTATATATGTGTTTTATCATCGTTTTTGCTAAAATAACCTTCAAATCACTGCTATTTACATTGAATTGAATAGACGGGATCCCCCCGCCTAGTGGGCGAGCGCGGTGGCCTGGGGTAGAGGAGGCTATGCTCTACCCCCATATCGAGCGCGGTGGCCTGGGGATATAGTTCGGCTCTGGTTAGAGTCGTCGTTGGCCTCCGTCTCGGAGTCAACTTGTGTGAAAAACACCTTTGTCCTTGCGGCGTCCAGGTATCGGAAGACGGTTCGCACGGGCTATCGTGCCATCTGGGTCCAGGTCGTGTCCCTCGACACTCCATGTTGAATGACCTGATCTAGAGCGCTTTAGTCAGGGCAGGGATCCATTCCATCAAGGAGCCGGCTGGTCTCTGTCGATCCGATGGGAAAATGCCAGACGGCATGACCCTAATCTCCTGGCAAGCTGGCCGAAGCCTTGTCTGGGACGCAACGGTAGCAGACACCGTTGCTCCAACATACCTACCCACCACTTCGCTCACTGCAGGAGCCGCCGCAGAAGCCGCTGCTGTCAGAAAAACGTCCAGATATCAAAATCTGGCAGCCACGTACACCTTCCTGCCCATTGCATTCGAGACGCTAGGCCCCATCAACAATGACGCTCTCTGTTTTCTTCGCGAGCTGGGTCGACGGTTAGCTCAACAATCCGGAGACAAAAGGGAAGGCAGTTTCCTTTTCCAGCGGTTGTCAGCTACAATTCAACGCTTCAGCGCAATCGCCTTCCGAGGTTCTTTTCCACACCTCGAACCGGACGAGAGTTAGCAGTGGACTATTTCTATATGTCTCCGGACAATTTTTTCATAAGTCCTCGGGAATGAAGTACCGAGATATAAAAAGTGTATATATATATACACTCACATTCTATTGGAATATATATATATATATATTATATATATATATATATATATATATATATATATATATATATACACTCACATTCCCGGGGTACAGGACATTCTCCCCCTGGACATAATCCTTCGTACATTAACCCCCCCTGGTACACCCTTTGAAATGACACTGCCGGACATAATCCCCCCTTTTGTTTACTCTATGGGCTTTGACAAAAAGCAGTGTATTGCACCCGTACGGGTCATATAATCATTACCCACACCATAAACCATACATGAAACACTAACCGTAAACGATACTGACGGCAGCCATGGCATCAGATAACCGATAATTACCTTTTTAAAATTAAGATCTATGATATTGATTTACATTGCTCATTACTTCTTTGCCGGGGGGAATATGTCCGGGAGGACAATGTCCGGGGATAACGTCCAGGGGAGAATGTCCGTGCCTCCATTCCCGACTCTGTCTGATTTCGGAAATTGGACTAATCGTTTCGAATAATTTGGAATTTGCCATCAACAGGCCTATTGGAACTGTGAAGTGCATTATTATTATTATTATTATTATTATTATTATTATTATTATTATTATTATTATTATTATTATTATTATTATTATTATTATTATTATTATTATTATTATTATTATTATTATTATTATTATTATTATTATTATTATTATTGCGTATCATTATCATTAGAGTTCTTAATGAGAACACTTACCAATGTCACTGAAATTGTTGTACGCTTTTCGTCCACCCAAAAACCAACGAAATCTTACTCATTTCTGTGTTTTTCTCAAATTTCTATTATGTATTGTAAGTCAGACTGGTAGGGTCTACCGTTTACTGCACGAAACGCAATCGGGAAACAGAAAACAGGTTCTGGAAATGACGACGTTTACCGAAGGTTTTAATCAAGAAAATGAAAATGAAAGTAGAGTAGGCCTACCTATCGTAACACAGGTGTCTAGTGTAGGCATGGTCACCAATTGATATTGCAGGCTCGCTGCAGATATCAAAGCTCTGCTATTGTAGTTCAACCAATGAGAGAATACCTAGGAGTTGCCTAACTGACAGCCTTTTCAATTGGTTTGGATATTTATATAGAATTAGGATATTATTAAATATTAATCATCAACGGATGTAGCATATTTTATTGTTGCTTCTGCTGCTACTGTTTTTGATGTTGTTAGTCCTAGTCGTCTAATTCTAATGCCTAATGAACTGCCACCTAACCTTAATCTAATGCCAAAGATTGAAAACATGTCCGTGAAAATAAATGTCAATCTAAATTTATATAGCGCTTTAATAATAATCATCAGAGCAGCATTAATAACAAAACAGAACTGAGTGTAGAAAATATCAACTGGTGGTCGACGTGATTGAACGTGTCTGCGCTGAGCGCTGTGTTTGCTTGGCCTTGTTTACTTAGGCCTATGTGTTCTTACCAGAACACGTGATCTGTTTTACCTGGTATGAACAGGTAACTGCTGCAGGTATCTGTGTTAATTTCATATTTCTAACTTTTGTTGGATCTCTTTTTTAATTAATTCCGGTTGTTGAGCGGACAGGGCGGCGGACCTGAGCTTCGCAGCCACCGCTAAGAAGAGAAGTCGCCCCAGCTCAGACGGCGGGTCTGAAGCCGAGATGTTCGTCGATGTTCGGCGAACGGGTTGTAGGAGATAATCCCCCCCGGATGTAGGCCTAATCCCCTGGACATTTGCCTTGTCCTCCCCCCCCCCGGGGGGCGTGGCTATTCCCATGACATGACGGACGGGCTGACAGTGTCGATGCGGCCGATGAAGCGACGCCGACGGGACAAACGGTGCATGGCAGCAGAGCGACGGACGGAGTGACGGAGGAAGCGATGAATGCAGGCGAACAGGCGGCAGTGGAGGACAGCTGAGGCGTAGGCCTGGCGCACCACGATCAGAGGCGATCGGCGAAGTGCAGGGCCGTAGCCGAAGCCGCCAACTGCCGACGACGAAGCCACCGCTACTCAAGTCCATAATACTTCGTTGACGGCCAACTTCGGGCTCGTAGACGCTAAAGATTTATGACTTTGACCTGTGTGTGTGCTAGGAATGCTCTCTGAATACTCGTATTTGAAGCAAAATTGCAGTTGCTTTAGAATTTGACCTTTTTGACCCCAGACCTCCGCTTTCTAAAATTCCTTTGTATAGGGATTCTCCATTTAATTTCTTTGTGCAGGTAAATGGTTAACAGACTGCGGTAATTGACGCAATTTCATGGCTATGTAGGCCTAATGTATTTTTGCTCACGTATGATAGCGCGTATGGTAAGGAATCATACGTTAAAATAGGCCTACGTGCGTATGGTACGAAAAATATAATACGCATGATACGTATGATAGATGATATTGATTAGTTTTAAAATGTGTCTTATAATATTTAAATTCTTAGATTTCTTATGTTCTATTATAGATGTATGTTCTTTCCAATTAAGATTCTGATCTATTTTCACAACACAAAATTTAGTAGAGGTTTTTTGATTTAATTCCATGTTGTTAATTTTAATTTTAGGAATATTGATAGGAAGTGTCTTACGATAAGAGTTAAAGATAATATAATTGGTTTTATCTATAATATTTTAAGAGATAATTTATTAACTAGAAACCATTCATTTATTTTATATAGTTCATTATTTCTCAGAGTTATTAATTCATGTAGATTGGTGTGGCTGGTTAAACATGTGTATCACCCGCAAAGAGTAAATATTTAAGCAGAGAGAAAACATTAGGCAAGTCGTTAATAAAATAACAAATAAAAGAGGTCCTAGTATTGATCTTTTGATGATATCGAAGTGCTCGTTAGTTAGACTGTTTCTGCGTGGTGTAAGAATCTGCCCGCCCACACTGAAAAGCAGTGTTGTATGAAGTACTGAGTTTGAGTACTCAAGTAAAAGTACAAGTATTATGTCATTTTTTTACTTAAGTAAAAGTAAAAAGTACTTATAAAAATAGTTACTCAAGTAAAAGTAAAAAAGTACTCCTCAAAAAGTTACTTTTTAAGTAAAAAGTAAAAAGTACCGTGACAGACAGAATCATCAACAACTCCACATTATCATGCTAAATCACATTTTTATTACTACTTTTAAGCAACATGTAGAAGTCTCAGCAGTCAACACGTACACATTTACACCATTAACTGCATTAGCACAAATGCTGGTTTCACAAAGCCGTAGCTAGGGGGCAGGGGCAAGCTGTCCCGGGTGCCGTCCTCGAAGGCGCAATTTGCACACTAAGTCCTTAATTTTTCATACCACTTTCCTCCGGCGTGAAAATAATGTTGATAAGTTAAAAAAGGTCATCGCCGGTTTTCAGACTGTCACAGGTTAAAAATTTGTATGTTGTACGTTGCCATGAAAACTCGGGTAAGCAAAAAAGGCCATCACCGGAATTTAAGGGCGCAGAATTTATACCTTGCCCCGGGCGCCAACTGCTCTAACTGCGGCTCTGTGATTGCATGTACAGTAGGCCTAAGAAAGATCAAGTTTTCAAACAATCTGTCAGTCATGCGTGTACGTTTGTTGGTCATTGTCAACCCTGTACGACTAAACACGGGAAGTTGTGAAGAATTAAACAGATACTCCAGTAAATGTATCGAAATTTGGCGATGAGAAATTTTACTTGTAACGAAACGTGAAAGACATAATGTAACGAAGTAAAAGTACTAATATTTGAATGAAAACTTACTTCGTTACAAGTAAAAAGTACTTGGTAAGTTGTGTACTTCGTTACAGTACGATGTACTCAGAATTGTACTTAAGTAATGTAACGCGTTACTTTTACTTCGTTACCGCGCAACACTGCTGAAAAGCCTCTCTACTGGAGCGCTTGAAGGAAGAAGCGTATTCTTCCTAATAAACACGTCTTTCGCCAATGGAAAGCGCTGAAGGCTGGCAATATCATGCGCAGCATCATTCAAATAGAGATCCTGTTCAGACTGCACCGATGTGTTCCCAGGATCTGACTCATAAAAGCAGAATAAATTGCGCCTTCACTGGATGGTGGCATACCATTTCAATTAGAAATGTTGCCAGCAACTTGGTGTTCCGGTTTGTAAGTTGTTGTTAATGCAGTAACTCAGTCAGCTGTATTATGCAAACGCTTGAAATGCATCGTTACTAGTTACTAAATATTGTAACCAGTTACTGACAATCGTTACTCTTGGCTGACTGTAACTAGTTACTCCACTAGTTACCCAAAATAGTAACTAGTTACAATAACTAGCGTTACTGTAACTAATTGCTACCCAGCATTGCACGGGGAGCAGCAGGGCCGGGCTCCCCATTTTGGTCTGAACCGGTTGTGAGATTTGCCCAAAACCGTTGAGTTGTCTGGAGGTAGGTGGTTAGAGTTCCTTCTCCGTTTGTCGGAGTTTTTGGTCCAAAAATGTCGATGTTCCCCTATTTCAGAATCCGGGCTACGCCACCGATTGTTTGTTTGTAACTTTGAACTCTTTTATGCTATTCAGGAACGTACCCGCCGAAAGCGAATTTTTATCTGCCATATACAACTTGTCACAGACAACTTATCCTCTATGGTTTTGTCTCTCTACTTCTTTCAGTCTTGCATACTGCCGCGCGTTTAGTTCACCACACACGACGTACTGAGCACGTGAATCCTAAACTCTGATCTTGATTGATTGCGAGTGCCAGAACGTTTTAAATTCTTAGTCCGTCTTGTTACTTCTCAACTCCCACTCTGAATGATCTCTGAAATTGACATCGCCCGGCTGACAACTAAACTTTGTCTATAACTATTTCAAATGTAGATTAAGCGCCTAAGAAGGGGGCGAAAGATGGCAGAGTGAGTTACGTGCTGGAGCGTCAGGCTGACGGAGCGGGTTCAAGTCCCTCTAGTGCCCTAGTGGCTTTCACACAGGCAGTAATGCCTTCTAAGCCACTTTAAATCATGCTAAGTTTAAGTTTTAAGTTAAGAATAAGCAGGTACTGCGCTACAGGGTTTAATCTAGGCCGTCTCCGGAAGGAAAATTACCCTTCCCCGGAAATGTTGGCATAGTAGGCCTATATCAACTTACAGCGCTCCCCAAGCCGCCTTAGCTGACTTCCCCTCGGCCTTGTCAGCCCCTCCCCGAGTCCAGGAGTCTAGATTAGCCACTGCTGCGGTACCTGTTTACCAAAGCGCTATAGAAATTAGCGAGATTTTACTGACTTGCCTACTTAGTTTAGTTTAATAATTAATTATCCAATTAATAATCAAATCCGATAAGATGTGGCACTAGTTTGCAATTGCTGTCATCAATCGAAGCATTCATACGTTGCTTATAATCTTATTTGTTTCATCTCAGTTACCAAAGTGGTTGCAATAGTGACATGCCATTTATTCACTGTGCTGTGTTGATGCAGTCCATCATGCATGAGTCGCCGCATTATTCTTGTCGTTAACAATAATCACACTATTATTGTTTCTCTCATTTATTTTCATTTGCATACCTGATTCGTTTATTATTATTTTCTTGTGACAGGAGAATGAGTGAGAACTGAGACCTAGATACGTTCGATGAAGTTATTTAATGTAATATTTTCATCAGATTTTGCATCATCAAGCACAGTCGAACTTTGTGAAAGGCAACTTTGTGAAAGGCACATTTGTATTTTTTCATTTTTTGCGAAATCATATGTTCACAACAATGCCTTTTCTAAATAAAATCAATTATTTAATGAAGGAAAATAGACAACATTATTCTCCTTTTTTGCTTGTGGGCAATCGAGCCAAGTTATTGCTTGTTCGTCGGCAGAATGGATCCGTTGAAGACCGTCGTCGTACGGTAGCATAGTACTGTAAGTGTGCACGATTTCCATATGTGGGACATTGTTTGGATTCCGCCCAACGAGCATTTGTCCGAGGCTGAGAGCTTCCATTTGTGGAGGGCAGCAGCACAAGGGCCGTGGTCAGTGCGGAATCGATTTATTTTATGAGTGTCCAGAGGCGACGAGGTAGGTCGAACCCCGGAGTTCGGATAGTTGGGTCAGGCACTAAGGCCTTATTGACCACGGCGCCCGACCACCAGGATTCTCTTCACCTGTCATTCATGGTTATCGGAGTATGTTCTGCCAAATTGAATGTCTTGATTGAAAGGCGAGCCTTTATGTGATGGAATACGTTTTGGTGCAGAGTTCATTCTTTGGTCATGCTTATCTTATGGATTAGGTTGTTTGTGGCTGCCAGACGACGTAGATGGTGTGGTGGGATGGGAATGTTGGCCCAAACTGAAAGCCAGGCGACCTGAGTCGAACGCATGGTTCCGGTGACAATTCTCAACGTGTCATTGAGCCTGGGTCCACTTTGGCTGTGTTCGCTGATCTCGACCGGGCTACATTATTCCGCAGCGGATTAGCTGAGTGACAAAGCGGTCGTACGCAAGGTTGGCGGATCGGAGCTCATGAAGTACCGACCAGTTTGGAGAGGAGCTGATTTCTGCGCCTCACTTTGGCCGATGTTTTCGCCAGACGCTCTCTGAATCAGAGTTAATAATAATAATAATAATAATAATAATAATAATAATAATAATAATAATAATAATAATAATAATAATAATAATGTGATTTTAAGTGGTTTAGGAGGCTAAGTAAGCCTGTGTGAAAACCACTGAGAGGCCTCTATGCAGTGTCTATGGGTTGGGTTAACCCATGGGTTGGGTTGGGTTTGGGTCGAGATTTTTAACAAAATGATGGGTTGGGTTAGGTTTCGTGAATCTGCACCAGTTATTCTGTTAACCACGTTAAATATAGGTTTTCTGTTTCCTGCGTTGACAAAGTATTAGATTCTTGTATTATGTCATTAAAAATGGCGCCATATACGTTAGCCTACATTCCATCGTAAGCAGTGCATTCAGAAGTCTGTAGTAAACAGTGGACAATAGCTATTCAGATAGATCAAATCATGTGAACGGCTTTTGACTTGGTTTAACGATTCCTTTTATAAACAGACCACGGCCAGTTGACAATAGCAGGGTTGGATTAACCATTAAGCATACTAAGCACGTGCTTAGGGCTCCATGAGGGAAGGGGCACAACAGTTTTACCTGTTATGTTTCTCAGTCAAATATTTTGCGATCTAGTTTAATAAATTTATTAATCAATCGCTTTGTTTTGACCGAAATTCCATCAGAACAACTATGCAAAAGACAGGTTGGATGCCTTATCTCTACTATATAATTATAGATTTTCTTCATGATATTTGTCCTTGCTTTCTTCCTTTTAGAGCTGTGTGTCTGTCTGTCTGTGTGTGTCTGTGTGTGTTCTCAGTAACTGTAATTGTGTTCCATCTAGTCTTATAACAGTGAACTATTCTTCTTGTCTGTAAAAACTAATCAAGCGAATCGATGTCCAGCAGCGTAGCCATGAGGGAGGTAGTTACCCCTGGCTACCGATGAAAAATTTTGTTAATGTGCTTCCATCTATTTTTAACTTTCTGACGTGGTTCAGGGGGTCAAACCCCCCATGTCTGCCGACGCAACGTGCTTCTTTGACCAGTCTATGTTACGGCACTATGGAAGTTGTTTCGAATACATACATACATACATACATTGAATTAAATGCATCACATCACGCCAACGCTGGCATTAATACAATCATTGTTTCTCAATTATGAGAATGATGAATTTCCGGTTTGTTGCAATAACAACTCGAAATAAGCAAATAACTATTTATGTGCTTGAATGTATGTATGTTTTTAAAATTGCGATTGTACTTTCACGTTTTTGTATGGATGGGTTGGGTTGGGTTTGGGTCGGAAAACATGAATTTTGTTTGGATTGGGTTGGAAATTTGGTGGGTTGGGTTGGGTTTGGGTTGAGAAAACCGACCCATGGACAACTCTGCTCTGAATGAGAGGGTTCTGTCAGTGGCGTAGCGTGCACTTGTGCCGCCCATGGCTCCTGGAAAAAATGCCGCCCCAATTTGCTCTTACTATAGCTGACAAGCAAAAAAGGTCGTCGTCACTTAATTTGCTGCCCCTTCGCCTTCGCCAAAAACTCCTCAACAACCCTACAAACACAAAAAGGTCGCTTCCAAAATTTGCCGCCCCCATCATGTGTGCCGCCCATGGCTAGAGCCATAGTAGCCATTGGGACGGTACGCCTCTGGATTCTGTCGAGTGTGACGTCCTTCATTTTTGAAGATAACCAGATGTAACGTGATGATGCTTGAGAATTTAATTTAATTGATTTCAGAGCTATTAAATTTCTACACAGCAAATAAACTAACATTAATGAGCACATACTTTGAATAGCGGGGCAACAAGAAGTGGACATGGACGTCACCAGATTGCAAAACAAAAATCTAATAGACTGTATCAGCGGTTCTCAAACTGTGGTCCGCGGACCCCTGGGGTTCCTTCAATCGAAAATGGCTAGAAATTGCTTTAATAACTTCTCCGCAAAACAAAATGTCTTGGTTTATCCGATCAGATCATGCAATCATGCGAAATAATGAGTAATGGCAATCAACTCGCAAATCACTACTTGCTGTAATTGCAATTCCATGCATTCTATCGGTTATGCTGTACATGCAGTTCAAAACCGAATGAAATAGCGTCAAATGACGAACAGTGCCACTAGTCTCAACGGTTCCTGATGGGACTATGAGGACGAGGAGGAGGAGGAGACGAAGAAGAAGAAGAAGAAGAAGAAGAAGAAATAATTCTATTATGACGTTATTTACCACAGACCATGGTTACGCCAAAATCAGACATCCAGTGAATCTTTGTACTCACGTACGGTAGTAAGTATAGGCCTAGTGTACTGTCTGCACGTGGTAGTTGCAGCCCACAATCGTAAACATTTTGTTATTGATTAATAAGTTATAAAGTAGCGATTGTTTTTAATATTGTTTTGCGGATCCTTGCCTAACAGAGAATCGGCCATATGTAAGGCAAAGTTATATAAATATGATCCTTAATATTCACAATTCGGATTTATGCCGAGTGCAGAACAAATGCTGTGACATGTTTGAACCGTTAACTGAATCTATGATCAAAAACAATATGGCTATTGATGATTTTGCAGCAGACAATCTTGACCATTTGTCGGCATTGGCAGAATACTTTGACAGGTATTTGCCTATAATATTGCAGCTTATGACTGGATCAGAAATTCTTGAGTATCGACTGTATCGACTCCTTGGTTGACGTGGCAGTGAGCGCCAGTCAACCGTGGAAACCACTGTAATAACTCTACTTTTGATAACCTAATTAGCCCAGATAACTTCTGAATCTGTTTTTGTTTCAACTGTCACTGTCTCTTGGTCCAGACTGTTCCATTTGTCTACAACTCCTGCACTAAAAATATTTTTCTTCCATGGACCCACCCTTTGCTTGAAAAATGTGCACTCGTGGCCTCGTTCTGATATTATGTTCTAATGTCGGTCGTACATCTACTTTCTCGGTCATTATTTAGCATACTGTATTTCTATCAACTTATCAAATTTCTATTAAACTCTTCCTATTGGAGGCGCTAGCTCCTCAGATAAAAATGTAGTTTCGCTACTTGCTATCTCCAGCTTAGGCTAGAATTGATAACTGTATTCGTATAGGCCCTATTCAAATACCTGCATGCTTCTTCTCTCTCCGCTATTTCGCTTACATTACCCCAATAGCCCTTACGATTGGACATACTCGAGTAATTTCGTCTACAGATTTTCCTATATGTCGCAATTTTTGTTTAAATCACGTCATTGGTGTCTCAGTGTAGGGAAAGCATACTGCGGAAGGCTCTCTCAGGAATTCACCGCCGGATTTCGTCACGGTGGTGAACTCCTTTGTAGCATCCGAGTAGATTTTAAAGATCGTCTTCCGATCTGCAGATGTGTCAACGCTGTTAGCAGGGCTTTTGACTTTGGCTTTGTCATATCAACAGCGCTAGCTGCAGCGGGAGCGCTTCTGAGTGACTTTCAATTAAAATTGAAAAGGCGCTATATAAATACTCTATTGCATTACATAACATTAGGGCCTACAGTATTATAATATTTGGTGGAAATTTTTTATGAGTTTTAATGGACGGAGTTCCTGTAGACAATTTTATTCTTCTTTCCAGCGATGCTAGAGGCATATGTCTACAGACAGAAATCCCAGCCAACATTTTAAAAGACAAGTCATAATTTAGCCAATATACATAAGTCCTCAATTACGTTACATTACATTAGAGTATATTATAATATGTTTTGAAAATTGCTTAGGACTTCAAATGGACGGCGTTTCTGTATGCAATTGTATTCTTTCCAACGATGTTAGTGGTAAATGTGCACAGCCAGAAAAATACAGCGAACATTTCAAAAGACAAGTCATAATTCATCCAATACACAAAAGAGGAGGCGCTCACCACTCAACAACAGCCTTGTTAACAGTGGACTGCTACGCTGCAGACCTTGCCTTAATCAGCTCGCACACGTCCTTTATTGTTGATATGTTCACTTGCTACTTCAACATATAAACTCGCATCTTGTAATCAACTGCGTTCCAATCTGGGCTGTTGATAGGCCACAGATTTGGAAGAATGAACCTAGATTATCTCATTAAAGTAGGGCCACAGTTGTAAGCGTACGGTGTGCAGGTGTTCACAAATTTTTATGCTTATTATGTTGATGCGTCGAGTTTCGTTGATTACTAATTGTTACAAATAATTAATACATGTGGTAAGCATTCTGTAAACAAATATGATAGAAATTCCCACGGCTACATCGTTTGCCGAGTTTTATTTTGGTCAGGTTTTAACAAAGTCATTGCCAAAATAAAAGAGTTGGTTTTATGGCTCAGCGTGCAAAGTCGCTTGCGTTTATACACGACTTGTGTTGAAGTTGAAATTGAAGCTGCATAAACGCGAGTTGTTTAATCTGCTTAAACGGTTTCCTATAGAAACAAGACACGTTTCAAAATACAAATCCAATTGTCAGGCTTAGACTAATAGTACTGACCTAAGAGTGAAATCAATTCACAATAGTAGCCTACAGTTTTTTGTATTGCGCGTCATCTTCTTGGCTAATAGGATCATGGCTTTCTTTAATGTCGCACACTAATTTTCCCTTCTTCTACACTTGTATTGACATGATGTCATAGCGATTGAATTACTAATAATTTCCATTGAATTGACCCATATTACAAGGTCAATATTCGTGATCAGATTTTTAAATAATTATATCATAATAAAAACTGACTTATTAAAAGAATTTGCATTTCTTGCAATATGCTAGCAAGTTTAATACTCCACAAAAGTGACAATGACACATTCCATAATAATATTTTCTTTTGTTCATCTTTTATATATTCCCATCTGGCATTCTGATCAGTGTTGTTAATATTAAGACCAGCGCTGAAGCGAAATGTGAGACAGTCGCTTGAACGGCGGACGATCGAGTGAAAATATTGGAAACACGGTCCCAGGTTCCGTTGTGAGGAGAAGGTCGAATGTCGAGGACATGGCACATGACCTGGTAAAGGTCAGTCACTCGTAATGTGTCTGTTTGCATCCCCTTCTTAAAACCTACATTCAAACATCAACGGAACTAATAAGTCAGTTCTACAATCCTTAACAACCGTTATGCAATATCAGTAAGTTACAATGGTCAGAATATTCAATGTTAAAATCTAAATAAGGTCTTCGATTTCGTAGGAAAATCTGTGAACATTTTGAAAGGAGATCGAAAGATGACATTGAGCTGTGTAAAAGCTCTATCTATCTTGAGATAGTTTTAGGGAATAGATTTTTTGACAAAGGACAGTAATCGATTTAAATAGAGAACTTCCAAACCGACATTTGATCAATAGAGATAATTTGAGAAATTCACGAAAAACTTTATCGAAGGATAAAGACTGTGTCCCGTGTATTATCCGGTATTGATTAATACGGAAAAAACTAAAGAATATTCATACAGTTCATTTTATAATTTCGTATTTTAATACGATTGTATTTAATAGGCCTATATCAATGTAACAATAATTACTAGTATGCAGCTGCATACTTGTAAGTTTTGCTGTGGAGCAGTTATTATGGCGTGGCAGTGTTTGGACGAGCTCAATAGAGATTAGATTTACTTTTTATCCGTCCGATCCTTCACCTGAGGTAGATAATTAACTTGAGGGTGGGGTAGTCCTACGATAGTGCTATTTTAAAGACCGATCCTCTAATATATGGCTAAACGATTATCCTAAATAGGAATTAGCTTGTTGGAGACAAGCCCCACTGAAGTGTTACAAATATGAGACGAATGTAGATTCGGATACTTGGTCCGTAGGCAAAGAATATCCCGTGCATATCCATGTGCTCGTTGTCGTATCCATGAAATCCAAAGTAATTGGTTGTCACATTGGACTTCAAAAAGAAATCGAACATAAGCATACTTAGCAATCAATCTATTATTGGTCAATCAGATCAATCTTTCAGTTAATCCTTAAATCAAGGAAAGGACTAAAGTAACAGACCTTCGACACCATCTCGTATTTTATTCGTCTTTTAAGCCTTATTAAAGATATTAAAGATAATTGAATATGCTAGACCTGTGTCTGCCTCTGGCTGCCTGTCTTTTTGTCTGTCTGTCTGTCTCTTTTTCTCTCTTTCTCTATCTTTGTTTCGCGTAATATGCTCCGATTCCTGTCAAACGACGTCCTATTTAACTAGGACAAAAGTGATAAGATGCTTTTTTGCTTTCGACTCCGGTACAATGACCAGTCAGTCGTTTACGTTAACTGAATGCATTATGACAATGCGATCACCTCCTTTAAGTATTACATAAGATCAAGCTAGTCAAAAACCGAAGCTAGGCGAAGCTACGGGTGAGTTTTTATCGCCAAAAATTCATAAAATTTATTACATCGGAAACTGGAATTTTTAACCCCTTAACTGGGGATCCCGGATATATCCGTCCATTTTACACTGAGTTACAGTTAAATACACGGTCAAGGGGTTAAGAATTACTTATATACCGGGCTCCAACAGACCTACTGCTTTTTTCTTTAAAAAGTTAATAAAGATAATTCTATCAGACCCAAGTTCTTCTCTCATCGAAAACAGCGCTGATCATCTACTGAATAAATAAGCAAGTAAGGTACCTAATTAATGGGCCACCAAGACACTCAGAGTGTCATCGAGACACTCGGTGGGCTATCTAGATAGTCAGTGGTTCGCCCAGACACCAATGAGTCGCCGTGACACCCAATAGGGCGCGGAGATACCAATGAGTCATCGTGACACCCAACCTCAAGTGGTGACGAACAAAGTTAAGAGAAGTTTAAAGAAATAGAATGTTTCGTTCTCGAACGGTTTGGTCAAATAGCCATTTTATCCAAGAACGGATCTTTGTCCTGCACTCGTGTTCTAACCTTGTAGACGATGGCGTAGCCAAGATCAGCGACGAGAATCAGAGGCGGAGTGCGTCTGTGGCTCTTGTAGAAGTAGCGCTCCGGGATGTTCTGCTTCTTGTAGACAGTTACATTCGGATGTAGGTCCTTGAATCGCTCGTATAGCTGTTTATAAAGACGTTGCACGTTCTACATTTAGGTATGCTACACGTCAGTGCAGAAGCGAATAAATATCGGGGTATGCCTAATGACGCTCTAGAAGTCATCAGGTATGAAAGGCTAGATCCGGATAAATTGTTGGCTGAATAAATTCATTTTAAAATTGAATGGATGGGTGGTATAAGGAGTTAAATGCAGTTACCACCTTAATGGTGAGATTGTCAATTGTAGGGCCCAGAGGAATAAGGAAGTAAATCCAGTTACCCATTAGTGTTGAAAATATCATTTGAAGGGTCCGGTGAAATATGGAAGTAAATGCAGTTACCCCTCTTATTGTTATTGATGTTCAAACCATTGGGGAATCGGATACAGTTACCTCCTTATTCCACCCAGCCATTCAGTTGCTAGTAGAATTTGGAAAATCAGCTGCATCCTTTTAAAGTCATACGCTTAGTAGGCAGTTCAAATAAGTTGCACGATTGAAACTTGGATAAAGTAACTGATGCGAACAACAGGAGAATTTCATTGATTTAAAACTACGTTAATCGATGTGTTACAAACTTTCGCGTAAAGGAAATGAATGACCCAGTTGCAACCGGAGACTACTTCACTGGTCTGCTCCCAGTGCTGGATTTTACCATTGTGCTAGGGGTGCTCCATACCACAGGGCCCCGTAGCCAGAGGGCCCCATCTTCTTGGGGGAAAATTGAAAATGAGATTGAGGAGCAAAGAAAAAGGATTTTACCATATGTAGAGTATAGCAGTGTTTCTCAAACTGTGGGTCGCAGGGCTCAGTCTAATGGGTCGCGGTGTAGCGCGAATTTAGATTCAAAATTACCATCTGTCTAACCAATAGGCCCACCACGTTGTCAGAAGCCTTGAAAGTTGCAAAAAAGCACAACACCATCGACGTCGTCATCATCATAATCGACGACACTGATGTAATAATAATTAATAGGCATAAGTTTGAGCATGACTATTTGTCGCTTTAGTTTCGTTTTATGATCAGGAAATAAAATCTGTTCCTGCATTTTGCGTTTTATTCTTCGCAATTTGCTCCCTTGGTGTTGGCGCTGCTGTACCCAACGGTTAAGCGAAATTTCTCTAATATATTAATGAAAGAAGACGCTAAATAAAGGTTTCTTGTTGTGCAAACGAGAATCGGAAAACGCTGGCCTTGCAAGACGTCTTATGATTCGATTATTCTGATGTTTAAAATTTTGTGATAACGACCGATGAATTTGAAAGAAGGATTTGTACGATATTCGATCAGAATTACACAATCGTGTGATTATTTGAATTTGAATTTTATCTTACAAAAGAGGCGTCGTTCATATTCGCCAGATGGCGACACATTGCGTCAGAACTGAATTGCTTGGCCGTGAGGCAAAAGTCTCATGATGCTAATGATGATGATGGCGGTGGTGATGGTGGAGGTAGTCATGATGATGGTGATGATGATGATGAAGATGAGGATGATGATGATGATGATTATGATAAGCATACGTTTGAGCTGCATTATATTTGACAAATAATTTTACAGAAATTTATTTCTGCAAAACCACCGTACACGGCTTATATTAAAACGATTAGTGTTTTATCCAGTTTTAGTTGACATTAAGTATGCAGGGTCACGGCATATTACAAAACCGCTGCAGTGAATCGCAGTTCCAGAAAGTTTGGAAAACCCTGGAGTACAGAACTCTTAAAAGAAGGTATAGGCTTAGTGGGCGAAAACAATACAACGATGGCTCTGCAACTGAAGCCATGGATGAAATTCCTCCAAGAGATAAGTTTAGGATAAATAATATTCATTTATCCATGTAAATGATGCTCTTCACTCAAATTTAGACAGAAGATCTATTAATTATTTAAAGGAGTGTTGCTGACAATTTTTCTTTTTTTATTGTTCCGCAAGCAACAAGGGAACAAATTCTGCATGTTCCAAAAAAACTAGAACAAGAATATCCAAATGACGCTGATCTCAATCTTGTTGGTGAACTCTTGACTTTCCACTTGCATATCAGGCAGCCTCATGCAGAAAAAGAAAGTTTCAACCATCAAGACATGTACAGGAGAGAACTCAAGTTGCTTTCCCAAATGTGGAAACAATTTTGAGATTGTTTCCATGTTTAATGGTAACTAACTGTTCGGACGAGAGATCATTTTCAAGTCAAAAGTGACCTTCGTTCAACAGTGTCACAAGAGCGGCTGTCTGGCCTGGGTATAGAGAATGCTCTATCCTCTGTAAAGAGAATGATAGACTGCGACTTATTTATTTTGATTAAATCATTGATGAATTTGCTGTCAGGAAAGCACGAAGGAAGATGTTCTAACAGACTAACATTAATTGACCACAGACTAACATTAATTGACCACAGACTAACATTAATTGACCACTGTTAAATGTGCAAACAGCCATTAACAGGGCAATACAGAGACAGTGTATTTTGATTACTAAACTATTTTGTGCAAACATTACCCAACCCTAGCAAACAGCATTGTAAAATTATGATTGATCAGGTAACACGTCATATTTTAAATATTTCTAATTTTTTTCACCAAGTATGCCCGACTGCTTGTATATCCCAATCGGACCTATACCTCCTTCAGGGCCAACATAAGAGGCCTCATAAGTTAACTAGCCAAGGACCTCAATTGACCTAAATCCGGCACTGTCTGCTCCGCTGATTATCCTACGACCAGCGTTTTATCCAAACTCCAGGCCTTTGGGGGTGAGAAATTGAGGCTCTCGGGTGGGGATCGACTTGATTGGAGGGGAAAAGACATAGTTCAATGCAAAATTTGTGTAAGTGCTGGGATTGGGGGAGGGGATTTTGAGTTTTTTTGGGGGGGGATATCCCCTCCTAACAGGCCGGTATAAAACACTGCCTACGACATTTCGATCCAGACGCAAAACCTACCTGTTCCCTATAATTGCCTTTCCGCCATAACCGGGACAGGAAAACCGGACTGTTGGTTATTGGATATGGCAATGGAAATTATGATTCAAATCAAGGTGCGACCACCGACTGATGTGGCGTGATGCCAAGTGCAGTAGCTACTAAAATGGCGCCATAGGATTTCTTTGATAATGATTTAAATTTGCAGTTTTCCTAGAGAAATTTGGTGTTGGCATTTACTTCAGTTTGCTTACTATTGATGATATATGAGAAGAAATAGACGAGAGAACTGAAAAACCCCATAAATAAAGTAAGAGATGTAGATACAGTAGCTAAGTCAGTATCTGAGATGGAATGGAGGAGCCATTATAGTTAATCTTTTGGAATGCGTTACCTAGTGACGTAACGAAAGAGTCGAGCCGGAATTATTCGCAAAGAAACTCAAAACTCACCTTTATCAGACGTCGTACGAACTGTAAAGCGCTCCTGACTTTGGCCTTTTCCCATGTTTTTTGCGCTATAGAAATTGACTTGTTAACTAACTAACTAACTAACTAATCAATGGATGGTCTTACGACGTCCACATTGTCTTCGCTCGTGTAGACCTGAAGAACTGGACCGAATTTTGAGCCCATGAGAACGTCGCCTGGCTTCACAAGAGACGCATCGAAGCGAACTATTCCGTCACGCCGATCAATCAGCGAAGTCATTCCATGATCCGAGAAGATCACCACGTTGACGCGTTCCGAAAGTTTCTTCCCGTCGGATGGAAACTCTTCCGCTTCCAGGCGACCGAGAATTCGCTCCAGTTGGGCGTCCACCTGGCGAATGATGTTCGACACGTTTTCACCTGTTGGACCCGTTAAGTGACCCCAGTGGTCGACTTCCTCAAAATAAACACCTACAGTGAACAACAGAAGTCGAAAATAAAATACATTGCATTACATCTTATTATCACCAGCTTGGCTGAGGTAAGAGGGAAATGTAGGAAAGCAACGACAAATCGCGAACGAAAATTTGTCATGCTGTGTTCTGTTCAAAAATAATCGTAAATTAAAATTTAAAAAAATAAAGTAAAATGGAATAACAGTAAAATAAATTGTAGCCAGTGTTTATTCTAGCCACCTAGACATTGGGGGAGTTTAACATTTTGGGGGGACAGACATTGGGGAGGTCATACTACTTGCCAAAATGTCAAGCAAAAATTTTTGGGAGGAAATTTTAAACTTTAGGGGTGGGGAAATCCCCCCAGATAAGGTCTAGAATAAACACTGATTGTAGCTATTATATGAAATAAATGTACTATAAATTCTAAAGTCTTATTGATACTAAGAAATGAAGGGTCTGCAACGAAGTAGCAAAGAAAAAACTGGTGGTTAGAGACAGTAAAATTGAGAATAGTGCAAATGCATGATTAGACTTGATCATCGTAACACCACCTACCGACAAGGTCAGCTGACCCGTTCTTGATGACCTCTAGTGCTGAGTCAAGAGCGTCTGAGAAGTTCTGAAACGACGGGTTAGGCGAGGAGCTGTATGGCTGACAGAACGTTGGCCTGGTTTTCCTGATTTCGACCTCACAGCCACACCAGTACCACCAATAGCTATTCTTTCCCTGCACATGTGTTCAAAATAGTTTTAGATTGGAAACTGCAGCACTGAAAACGAAAACTATCCCGATTTTGGTAAACGCAATGTTGGCATTAGTCTTTTACGGCTTAATAACAGATAGATTCTACAGTACAAGGGTAGAGGAAATTACATACGCAGAACTTATATCAGATCCAAACCTGTAAGGCCAAACCTACCGCAAAATTTTGTTAGCTAATTTACTGCGCTTACTCCACTTGTGAAACATTTTAAAATTATTGCAGCAATTTTATCTGGCATGCTAATTTCTATATTAATAATTTTCAAAATACGACCGAATGCTTGGGCAACATGGGCATCTGACGATGATCTCATAGTACATGAACCTAAAAATGATAGCGAAATAAAAGAGAGGAAGGCCAAATAAGAACATGAGAATACAGGCAGAATGGAGAGTGGAATACAAAGTGTCCCCCTCCAAAGTGAATAATGCTGAAATACGTCTCTGATCTAGATCGAGTGGCCTTATATATGTTTCTGGATGATCTTACTTGTCTGCTGGCGGTGACCCACAGAGGCTCTCCGTCGTCCCACCAAATGGACTTAAATTGATCCGGATTTTCTCCCATGAGAAAACGCAATTTCGTCGCTGGGTCGTACATGTAATTGTGAATCATACCGTGAGTCTCTGCGTGTAAACCTGAACAAATGGGCGTACCATTTGCATGCATTCCGTGAAACTAAACACGAAATTAGGCAACAAACAAGCGGTCATTTCGAAATGGCGTCTTAGGATTAGGGCTAGGATTAGGGTTATGGCCAGAGGCGGCGATGGGTTTTGTTGGCTGGGTGGGTCTAATGCTATATACACAATCAGGACCCGGCTCAGACTACCACTCCACGCCCCAAATCAAAATTTCTCTTCGGATTTGCACGATTTGCTCGAGTGTCCCTGCCCGAGACTGGGTGGGTCCGGACCCGCGGACCCGCGGACCCACCCCCTAGCGTCGCCTCTGGTTATGGCTATGTTACGTTATGTTATGTTAACTGGACAATTTATATAGCGCTGTAGAATAGTTAAAAGCACCAAAGTCAAAAGCGCTTTGACAACGCTGACATGTCAACGAAGGTGAGAAGGTGACGATGTTACAAGATCCACTTGGATGGTATACAAAGAACTTTGCCGTCGTAAAGAAGTCCGGTATTGAGTCCTTGAGAAGCGGTCCTTCCCAGAAATAGTTCAGCAACATCGACACGTCAACGAGTAACGGAAGAAGGGTTTGAGAATCCGCTGGGTTATGATTATATTTAGGATTAGGTTTAGAGTTAGAGTTATGGCTAAAGATAAAAATGCTACACAAGTTACAAATGGATACAACCTCTACAACCTTGACCACCACGGACTACGGATTACGGACTACGGATTTACCTAAATTGAGCGCTCGTTAATAAGCTGGTGCAATGCGCCAAGCTTCCGGGCAGCGCTATGGAAATTTCGTGTTTACTTACTTACTTACTTAAAGCTAGGATTAGTTTATGGCCATTACTAAGATTGGGATTAGGGCTATGGCTAATGCTAGGGCTATAGTTAGGAGTAATGCTAGAGAAAGAGACAGAACTGTACATTGGGCACTTTCTGAGTACTGACTGTTATGGCGTAAATCTCATCATCAGATGATTTGTAATTATGGAGGGGTTGAACCTCCTCTCAGAAAGTGGCAACTCTGTCTATTGATGAGAGAAACATTGCGTCTCAAAGTGTGACCTACAGGAAACATCCGATTCTGGATTCGCGTAATGTGAGCAAATTTGAAGACGGCAAATTTATTAAAGAGATTAATACCGTCAGTCCTTCGTCAGAGCTTCGTACAGAGAAATAAATATTGGGAAAGTTCGAATTCTAAGAATATTTAAATTCTTTTTGATACCTGCTGTTTTTCGAAAATGGCGTGTCGGCCACAAAGATGTATATCTGTTTACACCAGCCTGATCAGTCAAGGCAGTCGAATGAGGAAAGCATTTCCACTTACCCGTCATTAGGGAATAGTAGTTGGGATAAGACAATGACGGAAAATCCGGTTTGAGACTCCTTGCACGAACTCCATTGCGGATAATTTTTGAAAATCCTGGAAGTTCATTCGGTCGGAAGAACGTTTCCAGATAATCCCAACGGAATCCATCCAACAGAATGGCAAGAATCTTGTTCCCCTCCTCCGCTCCTACCATCGTAATACCCGGATTCAGAACATGTAAGACACACAAGTTGAACACAAAAGCCGTGAGAGATTTAAAATGCATTACTAAAGATGAAATCGTACGCAGTTTGGACAACAGCAAACCGACGTTCTACTGATGACGACGATTAAAATTCGTGTCATTTAAAAACCCGAATTTAAGGACGCCACAACAGTTGGATCTTAGTGGGGCAAGCTTACAGGACTTTGAACCAGTTAGCTACTGTAACTGTTGAGACATGTTTGCATTCAGTAGGCTACGAGTCTGCACTGTTGACAATGTATCTTACAGCTTTTAAAGTTCAATTTTAACGTCGGCAACTAAACGCCGCAGGTCAAAGTTACAAACACTGTCTATTCAGTTCTTACATTCATCGGGCCCACACACGCTGCCGGATATTGAGTTTCCAGATCGAGAGAAACAGACGTTATAAGTCGCATTCATTAAAATAAAACGACACATCCAGTGGGGTAGTCAGGATTTCTGGAAGAAGAGTTTGGTTTTGACTTTTGACCGTAGCCAAATTTCGAAAAATATTGACAAAAATGGTAAAAAGGTCATCCTGTGCATGTATCCTATGTCTTTCCTTTGAAAATGTGTCCTTTCAGATGCACAATTCAAAAAGGTCCTAACGTCTATGGCGCTTAAATTTTTTTGGGTCAGCAGCCCCAAGGGGGATTTCGACCCTCAAACCGCGTCCGAAAATTAAAAAATGCATGGAAACACATTATAACAAAATTTTAGTCGGCGCCCAAGGGGGGGTTAACCCCAAGCCCCCTTGGATACGCCACTGGATGCACCAGACGATAATACGATACCCTACATTAGTGGAGAAATGACCAGGCAAGGGATGTTAATTTTTATGAGGTATAATTAATTAGTCATGAATGTAAATTAGATTTGACAGTTGGCTCGCAGCATTTGCTATTACTAATTCTTCACCCATCAAAAAACCATCGGGAATGACCTTGATTGATTGAAACCCAATTACGAAGTAAGTTCAAAAACGTTGGTGCAATATTTAATGTAGTTTGCCTTTGACATTTTTATTGGCGCTCATGACGCTCTTCGTCTATGGTATGATGTATGCGCATAATCGTGAACTCTCAACTACGAATTAATTAAGCAAAGCTAGTGAACAGAGTCTATCTAACGTATTTTCTACACCAGGCCTGTCTTCGTGTGTTGGAAATTGGGCACTGTGCTCGGGGTCCCTCGCATCTTAGGGGCCCCGCGCGCTCCAGTTTTTTTTATGTTTGACCTTTTTTGCTATCAACTTCTGGAGGATAAATAATTAATTGAAAGATCAAGCGCCAAAAATTTGATGACTTTATACGCTCGTCAACTTTTTCGAGCATCAGGAAAAACAATCTTTTTTCACCCCGCCGGGTCCCCTCGTATATCACGGGGCCCTAGGCACGTGCCAACCTTGCCTATGCTTTAAAACCGTCCTGGATCCAACCCATCTAGGGCCCCGCAGGACGACAGGTGCCAGAGGCCTCACACTGGCAAAAGACGAGCCTGTTTTCTACTATAGCGCTAAACAAATAATAATAATAATAACTGTTAGTATTATTATTCAAAATAGCTGTGAATAGGCTTTTATCGAAGGTGGTTGCATGAAATTAGGGACTGTACAATTAGATTAGCATCTACAATTGCAAAAATGGAATAAGGTATGCTGTAGGGGCCTACGTCTAAAAATGCATCACGAAGGAACGATTGTAGGACATTCTCCCTCTGGACACAACCCCCCGGACATTACTTCTCCGGTACACCCTTTGAAATCGGACATAACCCCTCTTTGTTTACTATATGGACTTTGATAATCATTACCCACACCATAAACCAGACACGAAACACTAACCCTAAATGATACTGACGGCAGCCATGGCATCAGATAACCGATAAGTACCTTTTAAAATTAAGATCTATGATGTTGATTTACATTGTTCATTACTTTTTTGCCGGAGGGAATATGTCCGGGGGGATAATGTCCGTATACCGCTAGTCCTAAACCACTCAGGCTTACTGTAAACCTGCCCTGCTGTCACACAAGTGCTTACATTAATATTAATTGCATCATAGAGAAAACTTTGAAATTTAACACAAGTGATCAAAACAGCGCATTCGAAACCATCAAACGAAAATCATTCTCGATCAATTCGCCAGATGGAGATTCATTTCTGATGCTGAGTTCGCTGCAATGAATAAATTAAAGAAGCAATCAATCAATCATTCAAACAACAACAAAACATTGAAATCTCAAAATTAAAACACAATGGGAAAACAATGGATATTGAAGTGAAATGAATTCCATCAAATGAAACTCTGCAGGTGTCCTAATATTTAAGACTGCATACGAACGTGCACGATTACATTATAGGCCTTCTTCTCCAGGGGCTGTCCATTAATTATGTCAACAATTTTTTGGCATTTTTACCCATCCCCCTTTTCAACAGCTGTCAGCTTTCAGTTACCACCTATAATTATGTCAAAAACTTTTGACCCCCCACCAAGATCAATGACAGGTCCCAAAAACAAGGTTATTATTTTTGCGGTGATGACCTTTTTTGCCTTTTTTGCTCATCGAGTGTCAAAACGTGGTGGTGATGACCCTTTTGCCATGCTTCTTTCCATTGTAATAAGTAGTATTGCATGAAATTTCCTATTTTTTATTATTTGTAAAAAGTGAAATCGTTGACGTCAACTTCTCTTGACCATCCCTCCCCCTGTCAACAACTGTAAAACTTTTTCAAACCCCTCTCCCCTAAATTGTTGACGTAATTAATGGACATCCCCTCAGCTGATTATAATCACATTATGTGATATATTACTGAACTGAAATAGAAATTAAAAGTAAAATTATTTCTATTTAGTTCAGTAAAACTGAAATACGATGTAAAATATAGATTATAACTAAAATAGAAAGCATAAGTAAAATAAGGACACCAAAAATGAATTAAAAGTAAAAGTAGTAATTACCTGGTGAAGTAAAATTGTTAACTTTTACTCCCATTTTATATCAAATTTATATTCGTGCCTAAATACTGCAGACGTACTCTTTGTACTTCCGCCGTCTTCAGGTTTATTCTTACAAACATTTAATTTATCTCGACTCTCGAGTGTCTAAATAGAAAAGTATGAGTCTCTCTAGATAGGTTGCTTGTAGAAAAAGGGAGAGTAGGGAGCGTGATATTTGGCAGTTTTTTAAGTATGACCAAGGCGCCAACAAGAGTGCTTGAAGAGCGGCATTTGCATAAAAGCGAAACATGTGGCTTCCAACTTGCGGAAAAAATACGTCTAACCTAAAGGTTAGTAATTCGATTGTCACGGCATTATTGCAATAATAAATCATTTTAGGCGCTAACTGAGAAGTTCACCGCAAAACTTGGTTCGGGTAATTGTTATATAATCAAGCCTAGCCAAACCCAACCCTAAAACCCAACCCTAATGTTTATTTTGGGGTGTGGTGAACTTCTCAGGTGGTGCAAAAAATATTTAAGTCAACAATCAAGATGATACAAACACAGAAACATTAATTCCAACAGAACAGATTTTTTAAAAGACAGAATTGCAGCTATCCCGTTTGATCTGTAATACGATTATGTGTAGTCATACAGACCCACATGGCATAGTAGCCATTGGGACGCTACGCCTCTGCACGTAGGACCACGATTTCTTACAGCGAAACGAATTTGTCCGACTATAAACGATGTTAAGTTCGAGTTGAGGTTTAGTTTGACATTTTTGAATATATCTTACTTTCTGGGTCACGTCGATTGACCACTTCCAGTTCTGATTAATTATCTCGATCAGTGGCGAGGCCACGGGAGGGGTTTGGGGTGTTTGAACACCCCCACTTGCCATCAGGGCCACCCGTGAGATTCTTGAAAATTGCAGAGAAATTTTGTGAGGGGGAGGGGGCTAGGAGATGGGTGAGGATCGGCTCTACTAGTCTAAGTATCAAGCGTTCTTTATATATCTATATAACAGGTTCTCTATATATCTATATAGGCCTAACAATCAGTCGTGCGTCAGACGGACTGAGACCCGCCATGGCCGTCGATGTTACTATTTGCAAAAAAATTTATCGGATAGATAAAAATATTGTTTAAAAGTTATTTAATACACTCATTACGTGCGGAATAGTAATTCTAACGAATTCTAATGTTGCAAAAGTAAAAGTTTTTCAGCTTCAGGGGGCGAAGCCCTCTGACCCCCTGACCAGAGGCTTGGCTCCTGGACCCCAATGGGGCTCGCCATAACCCCCCAACCTCAAACGTCTGGCGTCGCCACTGATCTCGATGCAGTCTATTCTGTATAGATATACAGATAAAAGACATTCTATTTCTTTAGGTCAAAATGTCACGACGGAACCACCTCACGTTTCAAAGCCTGTGCGCATTCCAGAGATAGACATGGTTCCACCTCAAGGTTTCTCCCAATCATGTAGACGCATCAAACAAATCAACCCGAACGCGCCGAGCAAAATGTACACCATCGTCGTCAGAAGCCCACTGCTCATTCCTCTAACCCCAAAAATAATTGACGTAAGTATTTATTTCGCTTTATCAATTGAATAATGCGCAAATTGCGGTGTCTAATCTTTTCTAAAATGTTCATACAACAAGACAAAAACATAAAATACTTATTCGACGAAAACTGCACGATTTTAAAAGGTGCTATGATGAAATGATTAGCACAGAGTTGTTGTAGCAACATAGTGACTGTTCAAATGGGATTAATAATAGGGTTAGTATCTTGAATGAAATCAGTTTTGGGCATAACAAAAGCAAAGTATTTGTTTCTGAAATTTTCTTGCCCGTAAATTAGAGTTGTGATTTAACATTTTCTAAAATGTAGGTCTATGACTGCTGAACAGGTTGTCATTTTGAAACTAAAGAGCAATTTATTTGATGCAATCAGAAGTTAGACAGTTTGAACATGACCTACTGCTATACTAGAGTTTCAGAAGTCGACCGTTTTTGTTGAATGATGAAAGTACAGTACACCACAATACAGTACAATGAAAAATCGATACCAACGAGAAATAATCATTGGTCACTGGCCATGCACGGATAAACTGCACAACAGATTCTTTGCCCGGCCGACAAACCACCTTGACTGTAGCTATTTCAAGAAAGATTAAGCGCATAAGAATAAGCAGCTACTGCTGTACTGCTTTCCGGGGCGCTGTATAAGTTTACGAGGTTTTACTTTACTTTACTTACTTACTTCTTCCTGAAAACGTCTTGGCTTCATTCATTCGTCGTGGATTATGCAAGAGAAAAGTAAGTTAAGGGGTCGTCCATATAATGCGCACGCATCGAGGGAAGGCGGTATTAGATTTATAAAGTTTGGCGTACGGCGGGTGCGTACGGCGAATGAGGGGAGGGTCTCGACTGAATGCACAAAAATATATAGTGAAGTGTTAGTTTAAGTTATCAAAGACACAGCGGCAGGACATGTCAATTGGTCGGCAGTTGATTGTGAATAAACTGATTGACCTTGTGGAAGAAGTACTGTAATCAAAGCTCTTATCGATCCTTCGTAGAGTAGAGAAGAAGTTCAGTACAGTAAAGGGAGGAGGGTATGGAGCGAGTTAGCGAACCACTCCATCACTTGACCTATGGCCGGCTCTGTTTACAGATGCACCTAGCAGGGTGGATGAGTGATGAAGGGGGAAAAGCTAATTTGCATATACGCATTGGGGTCCGTAAAATGTACGGGAAGCAACAGGGGTGGGTCTGAAAATATGTTATTGTGCGAATGTGATATATGGATGGCCCCTAAAAATGAACACCTTCAACCCATTCTCTTACATCAATCCACTCTGTTCTGACCAGCGACTCTTACCAACTTTAACCTCCACAGGTAGCAAAATGTTCCTTTCAATTGCAGTTATAAATGACTTGCTTAAGACGGGATTATGTACCGCAATCTTCATCCTCGTAATTGAGCTGATAGACGTCTATTCTGTAAGGGCGAAGTATATATAACTGTTTCTGATCGGCAGCGAAATGAATTGAATATATACTCTCATCTGTCGTTAAAAGATTTTGCTCTGCTTTCGATGCAAGGGTCCAGATATGCACCTGATCAAAACTATTATTGGCATCATTTATATATCCAAAAGTTCCAATCAACAGATCACCATAGCGGAAAGAAGATAGGCTGGAGATCTCTTGCTGCCATGCAATATCGCGGAGTATAGTTCCAGCTTCATTCAAGCGCATTATCACAATGCGAGTAAGATCAGATTTCGACACTTTCTCATAAATCACTGCTACATCTGGCATTATTTCATGAATGGACTTTATTTGACCGAGACGAAACTTCAATATAATAGTGCGCTTAAGTGTTCCTTCGGGAGTAAAAATTACCAACTCATTATCTTCACGCTCATCATCTTCACGAGAGAGATCAGGTAAGACGTAAAGAACAAGTACATCACCTATGCTGGTCACTGATATATTGGGCAAATAAGTTTTTTCCATCTCCAGCCATTTAGAAACTCTATTTTCAAACTGTGGTTCAACTTTGAAGACAAGACGACTTTCAGGAAAAGAAATGTACAGACATTTGTTTATGCTGCATGATGCAATCGTATCGGGTAAACCGTGGACGCCGATTTCAATCGACTTCAGTGACTCGTACGGGGATTTATTCTTGTAAACCAAGATCTCACTCGACTTAGCGACGTATATCTTGTCTTCAAGTGACGTAATAATTTGTGAGAAATCATACCTAGGCCTACGTAAATATAAGTCACGATATTCAATCTCTCCCACACGTCGGATAGAGAGTAGTCTTTCAGCTGCAAAAGAAGCAACAAGCGGATCATAGTGAAATTTTAAATTAGCCAATTTACCACCAATCAGATATCGTTTGCTATATCTACATACTCATAGTTTGCGACTCTATTAATTTTTAAAGTGATTCGGATAGAAATGGTAAATTTCAAAAATGTAAAAAAAATTAACTATAGTCGTCGTCGTCATTATTATCACCACTGTACGTCATACTCACCAAACTCATTGGTGAGGGTATAGTCTATCTGAATGAACTGAGGAACGATTGATGCGCTATTTGTCGGAATTAACCGTTTATACATTCGCTGAATTATTCCTCGAATGTCTTCGTCGCTCGAACATTTCAGTTGATTCAAAGAGGATTCTGTTTTGCACCAAAACCAAATTTCAATGCCTTTACTCTGTTTTGCGTGAAGTATGCGGACATCATTCAATCGTTTTTCAATAGAAGCATTCAACAAGTCATTAAGTATTAACAAATTTTCTTTTTGCATTCGTTGAAATCTCTCAATAAGTTCCATCTCAAATTCTTTAGTCCTCGTTTCTTTTCCATTGTTGATGCGCACTTTCACCGCTTCTGTGGCAAATAACAGTTAAACATTTGCATTAGAATTTCATTTATTCCTTATAACATGTAACGATCCTTTCTAGAAAAGATTTTAATTTTAAAAAACCAGGCTAGGGCAGGGCCTACAATGCCGTAGGTATTGTACGGCATTGTAGACCCTGCCATAGCCTGGTTTCGCAGCTATCTTAGCGACCGCCGCCAGTTCGTGGCCATAAATCGGGCCACACCTGATCCCACGACGCTGATCGGCGGGGTCCCACAAGGCTCGGTTCTCGGACCGCTGCTTTTCACACTCTACATTGCGGATGTCGGAAAACTGATCGAGGCACACGGTGTACTCCACCACACATATGCCGACGACTGCCAGGTCTACATGGCGACGACGCCCAATGACCTATCAGCGGCGAAAGACAGAGTCGTTCACTGCATCGACGACATACGAAAATGGATGCTAGAAAACAGACTACTCTTAAATCCTGGCAAAACAAAATTTATCTGGTTTGCTGTCCCCAGCAGGCTACATTTGATTGACTGGTCTCCATTCCAGTTCGCGGGAGATGCGATTGGGCCTGTTGATAATATACGACTCCTTGGCGTCACACTTGACACTTCACTTTCCTTCGCTGATCACGTCGAAGGCCTAACAAAGAGTTGCATGTACAAACTCCGTAGGATCCGGGAAGTCAGGAAACACTTTCCACCTCTGCCAACTTACAGTGTGTTCTCGCTATGATGGTCTCTGCTGTTGACTATTGCAACAGTCTCGTTTATGGTGTTCCAGACTACCTCATATCCAAAATCCAGACCATCCTAAACGTCGCCGTCAGGCTAATCTATCGTCAGGATCGCCGGGCGAGCATAACACCTCTATTGAGAAACAGACTCCACTGGCTCCGAGTTCGGGAGCGAATCATCTTCAAAAGATGCCTAATAATTCACGGAATCATCACCGGACAAGCCAACCCGACGTACTTGGAGCGACTCCTGACACCCGCTAGCGACGCACTTAGACGGTCGACACTGAGATTAGCGTCCTCTCTTGACCTCGATGTCTCGAAACCGCTTAAGATTCCAACCCTCGGTGATCGCGCCTTCTCCCGAGGCGGACCACTCAAGTGGAATACCATCCCACCTGAAATAAGGAGGATTAAAGCTCGGCCCATCTTCAAAAGCAGACTAAAAAGCCATCTATTTAGGGAGTCATACCCTCTGTAAAGCGCCCTTGTTTTTGGTTATGCTACGTTACGGCGCTATATAAATAGTCCAGTATACAATACAATACAATAACTGCCTTTCGTTATGTACAAATATTGATGAAATGTGAAACTATTTTTACCTGAAAAGGTTAAAATCGTTTCCTATATTTCAAAAATAACCAGCGGCATTGATCCTGAATAAGCATGAACACAGATTGTGAATATTTTCAAGGTCCCCTATATGTAGGGTTGCCAGATATCAAAAGTCAAAATACGGGAGATTGTTACCGCGATCAGTGCGCCCACTCCACGGTCTAGTTCATTGTGAATTATTATGGCTAGAGCTACAGTACTTTAGAGCAGTGGTGTAGCCAGGATTTACGGAAGGAGGGTTTTTGGTTTTGGTCAACTGTAAAAAACTGTGAAAAAATCTTGACAAGCAAACAAATTTCGTCCGCTCACACAGACACCTTGTTTTTTCCTTTTCTTCGTTAGTGTTGACAAGCAAAAAAGGTCAACTACAGTTACTACATTATTTCTTCAATTTCTTGAATTTGTACCGTTGTTAAGAAATTTTTTACTCCGGCAACCCCACGAGAGGGGGGATGATCCACAAATCTGCAATCCGAGAATAAAAATGCGTGAAACAATGAAAAAATCCTGTTGTGACAGCCAAGAGGGTTTAACCCCCAAACCCTCCCTCCCCTCGGCTGCGTCACTGCTATAGAGCATAGACTAGGAAAAAGCAGTATACAACGCTGTTCAATGCACTGCATCAGTAGTGTAATGAATGTAGTAGTGAATCAATATTACAGACAAGTTATAGGTTAATAATATTATTATCATAGACCTCCTAACGAGTCCTAAGTTCCTATTCCTGCCGTTAATGTAAGAAGCAGAGGGGCATTGCTGCCTGTCTCAGAGCCTCTATTTTCTTGTTTAATATTGTACTAAACTGTACTAATGACTTTTATTTGACGTTTTATCACGCCAGAAAATGTAGTATTGTTTAGATTTTAAACTGCGTCTCAATGAAGTCTATCGACCTAGCCAAATACGGGAGATTTAGTCTCCCGCGTGGCATCCGTCCGGGAGGCGGGAGACTGGGGCTGAAATACGGGTGCCTCCCGTAAAATACGAGAAATCTGGCAACCCTACCTATATGGCGTATATGCCTGATGCAAATCTCATGCAATCTCTTAATTTATGTGATATTATTAAGTGCGCATCAACAACAACAACAACAACGACAACAACAACAACAACAACAACAACTTATGACAGAGAACTGTCGAGACTGGCAGCTTGCCGGAGCCAACCGGACGATCCTTTTACAGCTATTGAAGTCTTGTCCCGAAAGAATCGCCTTCCCAGTCTTAATCCCTCCACTCACTAAAGTTGTTAACTCAGTCGTCTTTCATTCTTTATTCATTCGCTTATGATCGTCATTATTTTCTCCATTAAGCGGCCATTACTGCATTGCTAATTTGCTATAATAGAGAGATATGAAAGTAGGCCTATCATGTATTTACGGGTAAAAACGGGTGTACCCGTACCCGTAGCGCTATACCCGTACCCGACCCGTACCCGTAAAATGTGTACCCTACCCTACCCGTACCCGCGGGTAGAGTATACCCGCGGGTACGGGCATACCTGCACATCTCTAATGGACAACTCTGGCATGTCCATCAAAACATGGCATAAATAAATTCGGAAGATCGAGAGTTTCAATGTGTTTAATCGAAGATCGCTTTATGTGGCGTTTGACTTTTTAAATTTGTCATTTTTTAGCTATTTAACTATTTAAGTTATTTATTTTTCAGTTACAGTTATTGGAATTTTTCAGTTATAGTTACAGTTACAGTTAACCGATTTGTTATTTTCAGTTAACTGATATTTCAGTTACAGTTAGGCTTACAGTTAACTGAAATCACACTGGCTTATGCCAGTTCACAAATGCACTGAGAGTATATATTAGTACTTGTGTGTTAAGTATAGTACACAAGTACTATAATAGGCCCTAGTATTTGTGTGTTAAGTTTAGTTTCTTTTAGTGGTAGGCCTATATTGCCTCACATACTTGATTAATTAATTAATAATTAATTAATGACACATATTGTTCATTCTGTATCACAACATTCTGCGGTAGAAATTCCCAAGGCATGACTAGTTAAGTTCCAGAGAACCAAACCTTAGATTTGTGACTAACAATGTTTCATTGATCTCGACAAACGCGTTGGGGTGCATTTACACCCCATAAAACCAAAAGCGTCGAAAATTGGTATGTCCGGATAAGGGTTAATGCGCAACAACATAGGCCTATAGCTTGATTCAACCAATGTTGTCTTTACCTAGACACAAACAATTCATTTGAAGTAAAATTAAATTCTGCATTAAATGCAGTTAATTTGATTGTTTTGGCAACCTTTTGCTTGATATTATTTAACTTTATTACAAAACATAGGCAAATTATTAATCGTTGGCAGTGGACATGATGCATTGCTGGATCCGTAGCACTGCAGTTAGGCTTTGCTTCACTTCTTATAGCCTACTGTATATTTTAAATAGTTGCTTCCAAACATCAATATTTTCAAAGACAAAAGTTTATTATATGAAAATTATGTGCATACCTCCTCCTCTTTCAAGAACCAAGGCAGCTGGCGTTTGATTTGCGAGAAATAGACAACGAATAAATTTGGAGTATTTCTGAGGAGAAAAGTCTTGCAACATAACAAGAAGTTCGTGGCTCTTATCCTTGTGATTTCTTAGACGCGTTAGAAATTCTACTTGGTCTTCTGTGAGACAGCCACAAGACTCCAATGGGTAGATAATTTCGTCTGGATGAATTACTTCTTTAAGAAAGTTTCGATTGTTTCTGATAATTGTCGATCGCATCTTAGTTCTTTGGAAGTAAACTGAAAGGAACCAACATTCGCTTTTAATTTACAATTTTACATAAATTGTTGCATTCGAAATACTTGACATCAACAATTCGAATCACTTTTATCAGCTAAACGCAGACCTATATTAATGGATGAGTGTGAACTTAAATATGATGTTAGATAATTTGGATTTATTTGCTGTTGACAAATTACAGCAGGAGTGATTTTCTGTGATTTTCGATTATTATGAAAGTTAATGAGCCCGTTGAATATGGCGCCTGGCTACTGAATACAGCGTTGTTGTTTTCATCTCATTCGATAGAAACCGCAACAAATAAGTGGAATGTTCTTCACTTTAGCCACATTGCACATTCCAAACTAGTCACATGACCCGAAACGTCGATTTTATCCAAAAAGTTCCAGGCCACTGAAATGTTTCTTACCGATGCTATCCTAATGTTTACCCATTCTATTTAACTCAGGTACTTTTAACACTTGAAAGTGTCAAACGATGACTGCTATTGTCAGTATTGCAAATTAATACGTCGTAATTTGGATAATTCTCATAGAATATTTTATTTCGAAATTACAGAATTTTGCGATTCTTTCATTCGCCTATCCTGAAGCGATTTATTTAAAATGTCCCCTAGATGTTAAATGAGAACTGGCATTCTAATTATTTAATTTAACTAGTTTTGAGGGTATATAATTAATTTGGTGTAAGTAACTTTATCCCGAATTAAAGCAACTTAGAGGATAAACAATTGTTCATGTCCTTAGCAAACGGTAAGCATTTGAATATAATTTTCTTATAAGAAGTAGGCCTACAGTATAGTTGCAAACTAATTAAATTAACGTCAAGAATTAATTAAACTCCGGGACTTTGACAATTGGCGATTTTATTGACTCATCGCAATATGTTCGTTAAAATCAACTTACAGTGTAGGCCCAGTGTCTTACATTTTGCTAAAGTTATGCTAAAGATACCACGATTCAGAAAGTGTGACGAGTTTATATGGTCGCCATTTTTCTGAAGCAATCATAAGGATTAAGGACGCTAGGAAGTAGTTTATCAACCAAAATTTACAGAGTAAATCAACACATATTATATATATATATATATATATATATATATATATATATATATATATATATATATATATATATATATATATCAATTGGTAGAACAACGAATAAGGAATCTGGATTTCAATTTAACATGACAAAACCTTTTGAAAGATGTAGAACTTTCTTTCTGAGGTTGTATTTCTTCATTAAACTCCACCAAGGAAAGGCAACTGACGCTAAGTTAGTGAAGATAGTTTTATCACTTTGGCGTTGGTCCTTAGAGTACATTTGCACCAACACAGCTTTTATCAGAATCACTCTCAGCAATTCCGGAAGAAGACGAAATTCCTTTGCAAAATAACACAAAAGATTTATGATAATTATTGCTATTTTAAGTATCACTTGCAGTGAATTTGCACTCCCTAAGAATTAGAGATCCTCTAGTCAAAGGATTCACAGAACTCACCTTCAGGCATAAAGATTTAAGTGGCAAGTATCGCTCGAACTGCCAGTGCCGAATATATGTAGATTCTCACCTTCTCATGTAGCAAATCAGCATCTAACACTTTGTCAATTTTCCACAATAGTCAACTGCAATCAGTTTAAACGTTTAAGATATAATATCATCTATACTCACATGATCGTCATCCATTCGAGGATTTTCGTGATCCTGTTGTCTGTCCAATTTACGGCGTTTTGCCTTAGAGCTCATCTTTGGGCAGAATGCTTGGAATGGCTCCACCTACTCGCGAGAGATCAACAGCTCTGGTGATTCTCGTTTGGCTTTGGGCTGTCTGTAGGCCACTAAATCCTTTCTAAAAATACAACTATCAACTGGGTTTATTGCATAGTATAGTTAGCAAGATGTCTGCCTTACAAAAGACCACAATTCCTATTGGCCTAAATGTTGCCTACAAAACAGCATGAAATTGAAGAATTGCTGTAATGAAGTAAGTAAGATCTCGTTAATTTCTATAGCGCTTTCAAAAGAAGCACCAAATTAGCTCCTTATTCTAATGCGCTCAATCTCAAAACGAAGTAGCTATAGCCAAAGGTGGGGTCGATCGTGCCGGGTCATTTGATCAAAAGGGCGAATGGGCAGGACGCTACAGCTATGGAGTAAATGATTTTTTGAAGAGAATTGTTTTGAGCTTAGAACGAAAATCACGACGAGATGTTGCAAGGAGGAGAGAACATTGTGACTCAGTCAGTTTTTTGGCTTTGATGTTGACAGCGGATGGATATTGGAATTGAGTTCCAAAGCTCTGGTGCAGCGTATGATAAAGCACGGTTGCAAATTTTGAGAGTTGATTGATTCAGAGGTCGAAGGAGAGTTACATGAGAAGAAGATCTGGTAGATCGAAGATGTTGTGGAATTATCAGATTTCGTAGGTAGACTGGTTTTGATGTATGAAGTGAGTTATAAGTCATCGATATTATTTTATATTCAATGCGTTCTACTATTTTGAGCCATTGTAGAGATTTGAGTAAAATACTCGTAAATACACAAAACCATTTTCTTGCACCATCTTATAGACTTTTCGTTCTGAACTTGCTGTGACCCACCAATGTTAGACACAAAATGTATCAAAGATGAGGAAAAGCGCCGAAGAAAACGCATATTCGTACAAAGTCGACTTTTACGATTGCAAATTTGGTTTTTACAAGTGCTAATAGAGTTTGCATGCTTAAATCTTTACAACGGTTGAACCATTAGGCCTACTTCAGAACGCCTAAAATGCCAAAAATATCCACTTCCAAAAATTCATGTACACAAGCGCTTAAAATATTGACTTATCCTCACACCGACTGTGTCATGGTGTCGCCTTTCTAGCAACATATCTCTGTATGCTTGAAATGCATCGTTTTGACGCTCGAAGTGAATAATTAATGTAAGAAAGCGCCATAGCAATTAAAAAGCTACCGTACAACAGGGTTTATGAGAAGAGTCTATATTCAGTCTCCTTTCATTTTAGGTTCAATAGTTGTAGACATTGATGGATAAAATAATTATATTCACATTATGAGCTATGTAAAACATAGTCAAAACACCATTTCTAAAGTCGCCTTCTTCCTGGCTGCATTACACGTGTATTTGCGTGCTTCGGACATCGCCGTTCTTGGCAATTTACCGGCATCTTGCGCCTGATATTTGCTAATCGTGCTAATAGCGCCGTGTCGTCGCTTTTCGGGAGTTCTCTTAGTTCTACAGCCGGCACTTGTACAGAATTCATGCTCACTTAATATTAAACTATATGTTACTGTACGCTACGCCTAACAATATGCACCACATTAAAAATCCATCACACAAGGGGAAATATTAAAAAATCGCATTTTTATTTTTTTAAATTATTTTATTTCACTCTCAATGCCACTACTTACTTACTTAATAAATATTCAATGCTGAAAGTCTTTGGCGGCGAATACATAGGGGCCTAGGTATTCATTGGTCAAAATTATTTGCCTGCAAAAGCGGCAATTGGTCAAACAAACGAATTGGTTTTGACTTTCAAACTTCAAAGACATTAGTCGGTCTTCATTGGATTAGCAGAGCTATAACAGTGTTGCGACACTTTCAAAATCGTCTTGAAATGGCTTTCAGTTCACTGTTTAACTCACCGGCGCCTGTATACATTTGGATTATCCATGCTGCAAAGCTTCATCAAACCGGGCAACTTTTTCTCTCCAGTTGCTTTGCTCCGGATCTGAATAAGCGCACAGGAATAAACACTTACTACTGTGCTACGCACCAAAGCGCGCTACATAAATGTAAGAGATTTATCTTACTCACCGAGATAAACTACGTAAACGGGTCGTCTACATATCTCTATGGAGCTATCGTAGGAGCTTTTTCCGTATTCAGGGACTACTTTCTTACTAGAGCAGCTGTACTTCGGGTATGAATTAACGCATATGAATAAGTGCTACTACAGTACTACCTTCTAAAGCGCTATAAAATTTACAACATTTAAATCACTTACTTAATGCTAGTAAAATGGCTGCTAAACAGCAGGAGTACTTACTTTCTTACTTACACTCAGCGAACACTCAACGGACCTTTATACGTTTCTATGATTACTTCCTAGTGTTCTATCCCTCTGACTGATCTCTGGAATGACCTGGATCTTTTGCGGATTGATTTTGAAGTACCATCGATTGATACCTTGGGTATTAGAACTGGTGCTATAGAAGTGCATAATTATTATTATTATTAGTGTTCCGGCTATACAAAGACTTATACGCATTGGTTATAGAAAAGTGCGATTTTGTCATATTTTCCCTTATGTACTGGATTTTTAATGTGGTGCATATTGTTAGGCGTAGTGTATAGTAACACATAGTTAAATATTACGTGCGCATGAATTCTCTACAATGTACAGTGTACATGTTCCCTCCAGCCTAAGTCTGCACGTTCATGCAACAAGTTCTTGATAGAAACTACATTAATACAAATCATACCCGGGAATTATAGCAAAATAAAGGCCTCACGTACAATCAAACACGTTTAATACAATTCACAGGGTATTCAGTACACTTACTAGCAGCGAAAGAATATCGTTAAAAGCGACATTTATCTACTAAGGCTGAAAATGATAGCGAAAGTAATCTAACGTCTATCAAAACATCCCTTAGGCCCTATTGCTGCTGCAGTGTGGTCGCTTCGACTTTTTAAAATTTCAACTTGTGTTCAATCAAGTAAGTAGGTAAGCAAGCAAAATCTCTGATTTATAATAGAGTGCTTCGATAGACAGGCACCCCGGAACGAATTTTTAGCAGGGGGTGCAGATTTTCTGAGGCGACGTGTTTGGTTGTGACATATTTCGGTGGACAAGCCAAAAAAGGTCACTTTCTATGTATTTTTTAGTCAACAAGCCAAGAAAATGCCATTTCCTATATAGTTTTGCGTCGACAAGCAAAAAAGGTGATTTACTGCATATTTTTGAGCAGAAAATTCCAAGGGATGAAGATCTGCAGCCCAGCCTCGTCTTCCAGAGGGTGCGCTGCACCGACTATTTTTTCCAGGGGATGCAGTTGCACTCCCTGCACCCCCACTTCGTACGATCCTGTCGATAGGAGTACAGTAGTAGCTATTTATTCTTAGGCGCCTAGATTTTCTTGATATAACTATAGGCAGGGTGAGTGAAATAAAATATATGTAAAGAAATGTATATTATTGCACATCAATCAGATACTTGGCTATGAATGATGTCATTTGACAGAGGCTTTAATCCCAGCAGAAGTGATAACATGTCCAGTAGTCTATATGTGATTTAAATAGATTTAGATAAATAATAAGAAACTCTCAAGATGTGTCACTTCTCTGCCGAATGAACCACCATCGAATATGAATAATGGAATCTTAAATTATATTTTGACGTCGACTTTTCATCATCATTATCATCGTCGACGTCGTCATCGCCAAAATCATCATCACCATTATCACCATCGTCGTCGCCATCATCATCATCATCATCATCATCATCATCATCATCATCATCATCATCATCATCATCATCATCATCATCATCATCATCATCATAATTAAGATTTAGGCTGAGCTACAAGGAAAAGTATTGAATATGCTGCTGTGCAATGAATATCCGTGCGAATCGGAGATAAGAGATAATGTCAAGAGCCAAAAGGATGACATGAGTTATAAATTTACCATTAGAATGCATTCATTGTCCCTCCCAGCCATCTGTGTGTTGCTATTCTGTTGCTATACTATACTGTACAGGGCGTGTCACTACAACCGACATCACCGTTTCATTTTAGATATTTTCCCGGGCTCTTAGTCAAACTACATGGAAATTGGTGTACTTCCGCGTTATTATATCCTTATTGAACACAGTTATGTTTTTCTTTAAAATTCCCAAGTGGAACTGCGCCACCTAGCGAAAACTGTGCTACTGGTAGGACGCGTTCATCAGAATCATAAGCAACTACGTTTGACTGTTAACTTAACATCAGTTTCTAATACTATGTTAGAAATGCCAGTGTATCACGCAATTGAACATGTACTTTTCTTCCAGACTGCACATTAATTCATGGAAAGCTGCGGTACCGGTTCCTCTCCGGTCAGAGCAGAGGCAAGCAATGCCTTGCTGCCTCTCCGCCGTGCCGGGCTAAGTTTCTTCAGCAGGCGTTCAGGACTCGTTCTACGTCGCAATCTTGTTCAGAAATTTTACCAAGAGTCGTCGGGACCCCAAAACCTCTCCAGACACAAACGCTTCATAAGGAAACAATTAGCCTATCACTCGCTATTCTGCCCAGTTTATTAAACACTCTATCGAATTTACTTTATAAAAAGACTATAATTAAAATGAACATCACTATGAGTCTGTGACGCAATCACCGCAATAGTTGGAAAAAACCTATATACATGTAGATACTGTATTAAATAACTTAAGTTGCTAAATTTGCAGTCAAACAAGCATACTAGCTAATTATTGTAACGAACGCGCACTTCGAGGAAACAGAATGACGCCGGTTTTATTGGCTCACCCTGTATGTAGGCGGCTTGTAGACCTATAGGCTTGAATGAGATGTGAAAAAGGTGGAACTTATTTAGAAATCAGTGACCGAGAATATGTATAAATATTTCTTAGCAACACATCATATGTAATGAGGTCTTTCTTCGCCCATAAGACATATCTTTTAATCGTTTTGCATAAGTCTTTTCAATGGTTTATTATGCTATTTCCATAGTGGCATGACTCGTAAAGTTGGGATGAAGAGAATAACAGTTTATCTTGCTCTAGTTGACAATTAATTCCCAGCATTTACTTTTGAGTTGCTAATTAATTCTTCACCCTCGAAAGATCATGTCATCAGGAACGACCTGAAACCAAATTATTCAGAAAGCGGGAAGATGGCATAAGTGGTTACACGCTGAGCAGGCACGCTGACGGAACGGGTTCAACTCCCGTAGGATAGATGTGAAGAGATTTCTTCAAAGATGGCAGAGAGAAATTATTAAATTAGATCATTCTCTACAATTCATTATAATGAATGAATGAATGAATGAATTAATTAATTTTCATGAAAGGAGATCTGCTATTCGGACTTGACAGCAGAAGTCTTGCTGTCCTTCGTGTGTCCTGAGAGCCCTTTGCTTTCTTAGGCGCTGCTGCCTGTCTCTTCGTGACAGCTTTCGTTGATGTCTTTGGAGCATTGCTAGGTGGAGCAGCTGCCCGCTTCCTCAGACTCCTTCCCTCCGACAGATCAATGTCAACAAATGCAGCTTTGGCTTCAGCTACTGTTCTACTTCTCTACAATTGACAAAAATGAAATAGCGTATGCTGTGCGTCTAAAAATGCATCACTGCGGAGCACAGCACATTCAAGAGAAAGGCTCAAACCTCCGGCTCATGGCTAATCCGCCGCCACAAATTTATTCATATAAGAGGCGGATTTAGGGTTTTTTGCGCCAGAGGCGTAGCGTGCACTCAAGCCGCCCATGGTCCGTATCGACGCTTCCGAAATTTGTAAATTTAAAATTTGCCGCCCCTTCTAAAATTTCCCTCCTTCGCTGAAAGTCCTCTGACAAGCAAAAAAAGGCGTCGCTCCTAAATCATGTCAGAGCGTCATATCTCACAGCTCACAATGCGTTCTTCGATATGACGACATGCTTTAAGTCCGACTGTTAACAATCGCCCTGCATATTAATGCATAATATGTCCGACATGAAATCTCCAAATAATAGACGGGCACATCTAAAAGCTTTTATTACACCGTTCATTTTTTCACATCTGGACTCATCCGATGTGACATGCTCATCCACATTTCATGCAAATTGGATTTGGAAATTAACTCTACCTGTGTGCTCGCTCTTTTTTGCCATTTCATGGCGTTTGAAATCTCGATATTCATTGATTACTATCAGTTTCGTGATTCCAGCATGACTGTCCGACTCATTCCTCGGCTCTTTCCTCTTCGGCAAAACTCTCCAGTAGTGGAGAAGTAAGGAGCCATCCATATAGTACGTACGCAAAAGTCATATTTTCAACCCCTCCCCTGTTGCACACCGTACATTTTGGTTAACCCCCTATGCGTACGTACAAATTAGCAACCCCCACCCCCAAATCAAATGTTTGTGTGAATATACTAGCCTTTTATCTATTTATATATTCACACAAACATTTGATTTTAACAAAATTACTTTCTCACGGTCAAACAAAGGGTCCCGACTATTATTCCCACGGTTATTTAAATATTAAAAACCTTTAATTTAATAGTAAACAAATGCTTTTCGTCTATGGCTAAAAATTGATTTTCACCGTGTGGGGGTGGGGGTTGCTAATTTGATACGACTCTTAGTATCGAACTCGTCAAGCATCATTTGCTTCATTCTCATGTCAGTCAACCACAAATAGCCTACACAACAATTGATTTCGTATTTCTGTGGTTTGGCTGCCTAACCCTTAAGATCATAAGCGTAAATTTCTATTAGGCCTCTAGGTTCGAGTCTCTTCCCCACTTTTTTAGAGATTATCATAGGGAAGGGGTAGGTATATGGTTTGCGCTCTCCGCTTTTCATCCAAGTTTACGCCAAATGTAGGCCCTATAAGCTGTTGTGAAGACAATATCCTCAATTGATAGAACAATCAGTGGCGGTTCCAGGTTTTCTTGGTGGGGGATGAAATGAATTCACAGGAAGTTGGTGGGGGATGAAAAGAAAAAATCATTAAACTTTGCCGAAAAAGGTTGACAAAGGAGATTTTTAACCCTAATTTTACTACACTTTTAGCAAAAAATAGGCTGGCAGGAAAAAAGGTCATCCGCGGTTTTTCCCTTAGTTTTACGAGACTTTAGCTCAAAAAATAAAAAATGTTTTTCACAAGTGAAAAAAGTCCGAAAGTCCGGTGGGGGATGCATCCCCACTAATCCCACACGTGGAACCGCCACTGATAACAATTATAGGTCTACAACGCTCCATGCTTAAAATATTTCAACAGTGCTGGGTAATTCTGAAAGAACAAACATTTGGAATTACAGTGGGGCCTAAATCTTATTCTATATCAGGGATCGATAGCATGAAATAAAAAGAGAATTGACTGTTAGGCAACAACAGAGGCGTAGCTAGGGTGTCCGTCGCCGGGCGACAAAACATACTGATGGCGCACCTTCAACTTCACGAAAACCCTGACAAGCATAAAAAGGCCATCACTTTGCATGGCTAAGTTAGTTATGTGAGCGCGTACGGCCTATACAACTTTATTGATGCTTCTTTTTGTTTTTTGCTACCTTAAACCCGATTTTGGCACCCCATCTGGGCGCCCGAAAGCATATGTACCCCCGCCCCTAGCTACGCCTCTGCGCAACAGAATGAGCGCAAAGGACCAATATGAATTAAGGACCAATATGAAGTCCTCGTCCTTGTCCTCGTCTTTGGGGATCGGTCCTCCTTATTCTCCAAGTCTTTTCACTGCGCCAGATTCAGAAGGAAATCTATTTCTGAGCTCAACAATGCGTCGTTGAATTGATATTGCATTAAAAAGGTTTTTGAATTCTTCACCGTCGTCGACAGTTCTGTCCAGGGCACTTTGTGAATCTCGTTGGGAAGAAAACAATAACTGTCTGTCTCGCTTCATCGCTAATTGCACAAGCAGGATAAGAAGGTGTTCGATGAAGATATTAAATTATTAATATGAGTAACATCATTCATGTTTATGCCATCGAAAGTCATTTTCTGAATTTGGGTTTCATTGACTATTACAGCGTCTACTAATTCAGTCGCAAAGTTGAGCTCAGTTTCATCAAAATGGTCGAACATATTACCATTTTTAATTAAGTAATTTGGACACTTTGCTTTTGCCAACCAACCTCTTAACGTACATAGCAAATCAAGAATTACACTCTCGTATGAGCGATTAGTCCAAAAGTCGGACGATTTGTTTTCGCATGCCTATAACATCAACGTCTTCATTGTGTAGGCATAGATTATGGTCTCTTGGTTGATGTTTGTACTTTTTCTAGATAGATCACTTTTTGTTAAGTGCAGGATGGGAGAGACGCATTTCTAATTATCAGGCCAACTTCTCACGAGCAAATTTCGGCGCAAGAAAATGAAAATCTGAACGTGGTTGTATCATTGGGTGTATTAGGATGAGATTTACAAACAAAGTGACAACCTCTACGCACTACCTTTTCTATGAGCTCCTTTGTTGGTCATTGGTAGATCCGCTTCCTTGTGATCCATTCATCCGCCCCCTTTGGCCACACGGGACAATGGATGGTAAAGACTACATCCACTGTGAATAATAATTATTGTCTAAATGTCAGCTGTGATTCATCGTCCAGTTTCGATGATGTATTCAGTTAGTTCTTCCGGTGTGACAAATTGCGAAGTGGCAGCTGGTCCAGAGTGACGACGGGGGAGCTTTTATTTTTATGGAGAGGGAAAAAATGTAAGGATTACAATTTTACTTGCGAAGGTATGTAGAAAGGATAGGATGACCTTTCTTGCTTGTCACCACTTTTGTTGTTGCTTGTCAAGTTTTTGCAGACTCAGCTGGTCCAGAGGGACTCGTATGTGTGAATACGCTCTTCCTATCGAAGCATATGCCGTATGTATCATGCCTTATTCTGGCGAAACCAGGATGTAGGCCTACGTCATTTGTGTCAATTCTGACAACAGATCCGATAAGTGTTTCTGGCAAGGATGAGTGATAAGGCATGGCAAAAATACCATAATTGATAGTCAGATGATCCAGATCAGACACGTTGGAGAGAACATATTTCAACGGTGATTCGGCAACACTTCCGGACATCATGCTGTTAGCTGCAACCTTACGTTCCATCTGAAGGCGAATAAATTTCTCGAATTCCTCTTTAGTTGTCGTGTTTTCTTGTATAATATTAAGAATTACAGTTGTTATGAATTATCTATGTAGCAATAGAATATTCTTAAATAGATATAATGCTTCAGTCTAGAGGCCTTGAACTTAAAGGCATCGACGAGAAAGAAGCGAAGTTTTTATAAAGCTCCGAGTGTATCCATTCAGACTCTTCTCGAACATTCCGTCTTCGGAATCATTAGGATTTCAATACTCTTTTCTTCCGGGAAGTACACTGTAATTCGCAAAACTTCTGCGAGAAATCGCATGGAATTTCCGACCAACAAGTTCGAGAATAAGTACGAGGACCGATCCCCAAAGACGAGGACAAGGACGAGGACTTCATATTGGTCCTTGAGGAGTCCTTAAGAAGTCACTGACGGCCGGTCCCGACACTATTAAGGGCACCGTGCTTCCCGTGGCTACGCAGGTGGCTACTTTATTACCCGACCGGACTTGTATCAAGAAAGAAATCAGCTTGGGCTGCAATTTCTCTCCCATCTATCTCTTGAAAATCCTCGCAAAGCAGCTTACGAGGAAAGCGCTACAAGAAGACAGAAGATGGCTTAGAATAAGCATCAAAACATCTTTGTCAGATAATTAATAGACAACGACGAGCGTCACTTAGCCGTTTATATATATATATATATATATATATATATATATATATATATATATGTGTGTGTGTGTGTGTGTGTGTGTGTGTGTATATATATATATATATATATATATATATATATATATATATATATATATACAGTGAATCTTGAAGTAGTTAGTTGAGCAAGGCTCTTGTTATAACCTTATTAAGCGATTAAAGTTCACAATAAGCTCTTGTTGGCTGACCTTTATCAGTTCCTCTCTATACACTGTTGTTCGTGTCCAAATAGCTGTATTTGTCTTTGCAAATAGATAACAGGTATAATAGTGACATTGTAGATATGAGCGGCGAGTGGGTTTGTAGTTATCAAACAGCAGTCGGTGCAAAGACCTTGACTAGATGAGCATTAAAACAATATATGACGCATTAGCAAGATGCAATTGTAAAAGGAGTCGTGGAGAGGAAGCGAAATAGATACCGCTCTATAAAGGCTCAGAATTTTACAAAAAAGGACTAGGACATTATTTTTCTATCATCAAATGGCAAAACAGAGTAGCTTACAAGAAGGTGAGACTTGTAGACGGTGCTAGTAAATGCAAGAAATGAAATATCACGTCATTTTATAAAAATTAGTCTTATAATGTGCTCTGCCAATTAATATTGATCTATAATGCTATCACATTTTAACTCATCATCATCATCATCATCATCATCATCATCATCATCATCATCATCATCATCATCATCATCATCATCATCATCATCATCATCATCATCATCATCATCATCATCATAATCATCATCAATGCCGTGGCGATGCTTCTGCACGCCTTGACAGCCTCAATATGGATATCTATCTACAGTATAGTGCTGTCTCGTGTAAGTCTTGTGGCGCCGTTACGTCTAGTCCAATCTCAGTGTAGTCTTCTCTTATGTTGTCTAGCCATCCTTTCCTCTGGCGTGCTCTTGTTCTTTCCTCTGCGACTCTTTCAAGCATGACTTTGTATGGTATTCTGTTTTTATCCATTCTGTTGACATGTCCGATGAATCTCAGTCTTATTTCTTGGATATGTTAATTACTGGTCGTTCTGCTCCTAGCCGTTTTCTGTATTCATTTATGTGGTGTTCCCTCTTGGATATTCCGCCTATTCTTCGAAGGTACTCCATTTCAGATACCTTGAGTTCAGTTTCGCTCCGACTCAACTGTGAACGTCTGCGTCTCTGAGCTGTATAGTAGGATGCTCAGTTCCAGTGGTTTACATACATGGATCTTGGGCATTTTGATCTGTTTGTTCTTCCATATGCCATCATTAATTAGGCCTACATCACAGATCCTACAAATTAACTTGACGTTGACAGCTTGTTAAAAGTATACACTATACAGCCATTCTGAAATGCAAAGGCAAAGGCGTATACAGGAACTCAGCTTGGTACAGTATACTGTGGGTTCCATAAAATATTATGCCGCGTCCCGGTCTTTGCACATGGATTGATGCATGTTGCTAAAATTGCCAAAGTGTCACGCCTTGAAACCAAATCAGTTGACTAAAGCACTCATATTTTAGTGTTCTTTTCGCGTCTAAACATCTACAGTAAATACAAACAGGATCCAAAATTAAAATAATTTGAATTATTTTCAATTAGAATGCCGTTTAATGATTTTCATGTTTTATATGGTGAAAAATGCTATAGATACAAAATGTCCTGACAATATAGCCTAATATTTTAAAAAGGCCGAGGTAATGACTGAGCTTAGAACGTAAGTTCTGGTAATTCCTGGCTAAGGCATTGTCATTAATTTCTGTTTGGTCAGAAGATTAGGGTCCATTACATTAAGTGGTACACGTATTTTTATGCACTCTTAGCGCCAGTGACATCTGACATCTTAATATATGGACCATGGAACATGGAATAAATACAGTGTAAACTGTGAAACACATAGGGCCATTGTTTTGTATTGCACATAATAATATTTCTGCCCAAAAGAGAATTATATAGTGGCAAAACAAATTTGAGATTCAATGTTGAACATCGATGGCATTGCTAAATGACACGAACAGATTCATAAATATTATTCTAATGCATTTCTCCTAATATCAAGGACAGGTGCGCCGCTTAATTAATCCAAGATGTGACGAATTAAATAGGAATGGCTGGATAAGAGCTCATGAAGGTTCTGAATGTTAGCCCTCATAATGCGGAATATATGAGAATAAATGCAAAAGAAAATTAACGGAACAGCTAGTAGAACGACGTAGGCCTATTATAGTGATTTCATCGGCGTATTTTAGACCATTGTCTGGTTGAATATTGCACCCTGCCTATAGTTATTTAAGGAATCTAGGCATCTAAGAATAAATAGCTACTACTGTACTCCTATCGAAACACTATATAAATCAAACAGAGTTTGATTGCTTACCTAATTTCGTGATTGAAACAAGTTGAAATTTTATAAATTTGAAGCGATAACACTGCGGCAATAAATGAATGTTTTGATAGACGTTAGATTGTTTTCGCTTTCATTTTCAACCTACACTGTAAATGTCGCTATTAACGACATTCTTTCGCTGTTATTAAGTGTTTTAAATACCCTGTGAATTATATTAAATGCATGTTTGATTGTACGTGAGGCCTTTATTTTGTTATAATTCTCTGGTATGATATCTATTAGATTTGGTTCTTTTTATCAAGAACTTGTTGCATGAACGTGGCGACCTAGGCTGGAGAAATAAGAGAACTCCCCAAAAGCGATGAGGCGGCCGCTATCCTGACGATTAGCGCAATAATAATAATAATAATAATAATAATAATAATAATAATAATAATAATAATAATAATAATAATAATAATGTCATTTAAAGTGGCCTAGGAGGCTAAGCAAGCCTGTGTGAAAACCACTGTAGGCCTAGTAACTCTCCGCATTCAATAACCTAGTTTTCCGAGATAGCCTTTGAATCCATTTACTGTTTCAACTCTCACTCCCACCTCGTCAAAACTGTTCCTTTTGTCCACAACCCTTGTACTACTAACTAATAGCTATTTCCCATTCCGAATGGCCACCCCTAATGCCAACCTTCTGTCTTCTTCCCTTCAACCGACTTTGAATCCATCTGAGAATATCCCCTTTTCCCACAGGACTTTAATTTGGCAGCCAGCCTTATGTGGGACACTTTATCAAAAGCTTTGTCAAAATCTAAATATATTATGTCTACTGCCTTGCCCTCATCTAGCTTATCGAAAACCTCCTCCAGAGAGTCCAACAGGTTGGTCAGGCATGAACGCCCCTTTGTAAATCCGTGCTGACTACAAATTTATGCCTAGTCAAATGTTCCAAAATGCTCTCTTTCAGTATTTTCCATAACTTTGCCGATTACAGAGGCTAGGCTCAGTGGTCTGTAATTGCTTGGTTCACTTCGTTTACCATTCTTGAATAGTGGGCTGACTAATGCATCTCTCCAGTCTTGTGGTACTACTCCAGTTTAGAGTGATTCATTGATTATCAATGCAATTGCAAGTCCTACTTCATTTCGAACTTCGTAAAGAAACTTCGGAAGTAGGCCATCTAAGCCTGGGCTCTTGTCTGTCTTTAAATTGATCAACACCTTGATAACACTTTCTTTTGTATACGCTCTATGACTTTGGACATACATTTGGTAAATATGCTCCAGCCTTACTCTGTGTCTTTTCCTGTTATCTCAACATTTAGGCCAACACAAATTGTAGTCTTTTGTAAGGCAGACATCCTGCTAACTATACTTTGCAGCAAACCAAGCTGTAGTTTATCTTTTAGAAAGGATTGAGTGGCCTACAGGCCAAACACCGATCACCAGAGCTGTTGATTGCACACAAGAAAGTGAAGCCATCTCCAGCATTCTGCCATAAGATGAGCTCGAATGTAAAATGCTGTAAACTGGATATTCAACAGGGTCAAGAAAATCTCGTCATGGAGGACGATAACGTGAGTATAGGCCTATAGATGTCATTATATCTTAAACGCTTAAACTGATTGCGGAGTACTATTGAGGAAAATTGACAAAGTCTTAGATGCTGATATGCTGCATGAGAAAACAAGAATCTGAAGAAAATTTTAGAACTAGGCTTTTAATAATTATGTGGCCCTTCATGCATGTTGCACTGGAAATAAATATTTATCCTTGAAGGTGAATTCTATTTATCCGATGACTAGAGGAGCTCTAAATCTAACGGACAGCATATTTGCTGCAAGAATATTTAAAAATCCTTCACTGAAAATTAAATTAGTATAGGGCCTATATTTATCATGAAACATTTGTGTAATTTTGCAAAGGAATTTCGTCTTCTTCCGGAATTGATGAAAATGATTCTAACAAAAGCTGTGTTGGTCCAAATGTACTCTGAGGACATGGTCAAACGTCAAAGTGATGAATCTATCTTCAGTAACTTAGCGTCAGTTGACTTTCGTTGGTGGATTTCAATGAATAAACGCAACTTCGGAAATAAAATACGACGTCTTTCTAAAGGTTTTGTCATGTTGAATTGAACTCCAGATTCCTTATTCGTTTTCCTAGCCATTGATATATATATATATATATATATATATATATATATATATATTATATAAAAGCCCTCAGTACTTAATTTTCGAAGGACTTATGAAAAAAGTGTCCGTAGACATTAAGAAATTGTGCGTGTATATATAAATAAATAAATAAATAAATAAATATATATAAAGGGGCCTAGGGCCTATAATTTTATATTAGGGTGGGTCATAAAAAATGCATGACCCACCCTAATATATATATTTGTTATATTGAGTTACTTTCGTTTTGGTTGATAAACTATTTCTTAGCTTCCTTATGTTTGCTTCAGAAAAATGGCGATCATTTAAACTCGTCATATTTTTCGAATCGTAGTATCTTTAGCAAAACTTTAATAAAATGCAAAACACTAAGACGAGCTTAACGAACACATTGCGATGAATCAGTACAATCGCTAATTATTGTCATTTCCCGCAGGCAAAGATGACTTCTAGTCTTCAACGTCCCGGAGTTTAATTCTGCGCCTAATTTAATTAGCTCGCAACTATACTTCTTATAAGAAAATTGGATGCAAAATACTTTCACTTTGCTAAGTACATGTACGCTTGTTTATCCTCTAAGTTGCTTCGATTCAGGATAAAGTTGCTAAAACCTAATTAATTATATGCCCTCAAACTACTTAAATTAAATGATTAGAATTCTAGTGCTTCTTTAACATCTAGGCTAGGGAGTGTTTTACATACATCGGCTCAGGTTAGGCGAATGCAGGCCTAGAGATCACAAATATTACTGTAATTTCAATATAAAATATCTATTCAGTGAGAATTAGCCAAATTATGACGTATTGATTTGCAATAGTGACATTAGCAGCTAGCGTTTGACACTTTCAAGTGCTAAAAGTACCTAACAGAGTTAAATAAAATGGTTAAAAATTGGAGTAGCATCGGTAATAAACATGTCAACGGTCTGTAACTTCACGGATAAAATCGATGTTTCGGGTCATGTGACTAGTTTTGAATGTGCAATGTGGCTAAAGTGAAGAACATTCCACTTACTTGTTGCGGCTTCTATCTAATAAGATGGAAATTGTATTCAATAGCCAGGCACCATATTCAACGGACTCTTTAACTTTCATAATAATCAACTATCACAGTATACGTGTGACCACTGCTATAGGCCTACCTGGTTAAGAGCAAATAAATTCAAATGATTTAAATTCATATTTAAGTTTGCATTCATCCATTAATATAGGCCTACGTTTAGCTAATAAGAGTGACTCGTTATGTTGTTGTTGTTGTTAGGTATTTTGAATGCAACGATTTCTGCAAAATTATAAATTAAATGCGAATGTTGGTTACTTTCAGTTTACTTTCAAAGAATTAAGTTGCGGTCAACAATTATCAGAAACAATCGAAACTTTCTTAAAGAAGTAATTCATCCAGACGAAATTATCGTCCAATTGGGGTCTTGTGACTGTCTTACGGAAGAACAAGTAACATTTCTAACACGACTAATAAATGACAAAGAAAAGAACCACGAACTTCTGATTATGTTGCAAGACTTCTCTTCTCAGAAATACTCTAAATTTATTCGTTGTCTATTTCTCGCAAGTCAAACGCCAGCTGCCTTGGTTCTTGAAAGATGAGGAGGTTTGCACATAATTTTAATATGATAAACTGTTATCATTGAATATATTGACGTTTAGAAGCAGCCATTTAGAATGTGTAAGAAGTGAAGCAAAGCCTAAAAGCAGCGTCAAGGATCCAGCAACGTATCATGTCAATTTGTCTTGTCTTCAGCCATCCTCGCTACGAGGGTAGACCGCATCATGAATGAGATTGTTCCATTGTTTTCTGTTGTCGCCATTTCCTTTGTCTTCCCAGTCCATTGCATGATGTTATCAGTCCGGTTGGATCTGGGTTTGCCTTTTCTTCTGTTTTTATCAGTTGTGCCTTGTATCATTTCATTTCATGTCCACTGTCAACGATTAATACATTAATTTGTAAGGAAGCAAAATAATAGCAAGCAAAAGGTGGTAAAAACAACCAAATTAACTACATTTTAATGCAGACTATAATTTTACTGGGGACTGGTGGAACTGGGTTGCCCAGATGTATCGATGCCAGGTAAAGGACTACTGAAGAAGAAGATGAAAATCATCAACGAAGAAGTAAGTAAGTAAGAAGCTATATTTATATAGCGCTGCTCAATTGAAGATGAGTTGAGAAGAGTGCTAAGATGAAGATGAGAGGTCCGAGCGGCCCAAGAACTGAGCCTTGAAGAACACCGTAGGATTATGGAAGTGGTTGACACACGTTACCAGCTGCCCTGACTCGGAAGGATCGAAATGACAGATATGACCGGAACCGCGATAAAGCTATACTTGAAATACCAAACAATGCCGATAGGCGTTTTAACAGAATATCTTGATCAATGATATGGACTATAGTGGAGATCTCGAGCAGACAGAGACAGGTGATTTTTGGTATCACGACAATTCGTCTACAGACTTTTCGTCTACAACACTTGGTCTACTACGACAATAATTGGTCTACCGACACTTGGTCTACTAAATAATAACTCTCAAATCTAGTTCCTTTTAATCACGCCTTAACAGTTTCCCCAGTCTCTGTGCAGTTGAAATTGAAATTATTCGTTTTCCGTGACATTCAATGATCATTTGGGACATTCGATGTCCAATTCGAACATTCAATGCCAGTAGGTCAAGTGTCGGTAGACCAATTGTCGTAGTAGACCTAATGTCGGTCGACCAAAAGTCTGTAGACGAAGTGTCGTAGACGAAAAGTCTGTAGACGAATTGTCGCGGAACCTCTCGAATGCTCCCTGACATGAGTTGAAGCTGAAGCTTAAGAAGTTGAAAGTGATAAGGATTATCCTGGCACAAGGTCTGCAGCCCATCTTTGTTGTCTTTCTGTTGTTTGAAATTGGAAATTGGGCAACAATGAGCTGACTGTCTTGCAGCCTGTGATACGGCACATGCATGCACATGTAATAATATCAGATAAATTAAAGTTAGTTGGATTGCATCAGGCATTGTGGACGTCAGTGATGGGTAATTGCCTTTTTATCTAATTAATTAGGATTAGAATTAGTTAAAATTTTACAATTAGAATTAGAATTAGAATTAGCAAAATTACACAACTACTTAATTAGAATTAGAATTAGATACCTTCTAATTTAATTAGAATTAGCAATTAGAAGTGCAGTACTAAAAATTGCGATGCATTTTAATGTAACGACAAAAATTAATTTCATCCTCCGTAATCTAGACTATATCAGAATTGCATTTTGCAAGTAAAAGTGACTCAAACAAAGTATCATCTAATCGATTTATCCTATCATTAAGAATAAATCCAGCTGCACTAAATGATCTTTCAATAGCAGCAGATGTGTCCGGTATAATATGATGCTGCAAATGCAACTGGTATAAACAGGGAAAGTTCAATTTATGATCCTCCCAAAAAGAAATACAATTAGTGTTCATATTGGTTGGAGTATCTAAGTAACTTTGGAGCTCTTCAGTTTCTGTTGATTTCAGTAAAGTTTCTTCCATATATCGAAGTAGATCGTTGTGGGACTTAATTTGAGGTGTGACTGATTTGTCATTGTCCATAGCTGGTGTAAAAGGTGTATTGCTTATCTGCTTTGAGACTGAATTTAGTATACTTGAAGTTTAATATGTCCTTGAACAAAACATCCTTCCTCAGAACTCTCTATCCACTTGAGTTTGGATCGTGGGTCCAAAGCACTTGACACAAGCAAGTGTGCTAATTAGGCAACTAATTGTTATTTTCAATTACAATTAGCAAGCTATTCATTAGAATTAGAATTGGAATTAGCAAAATTTTTGAAGTAATTGATTAGAATTAGAATTAGACAGATAGCTAATTCATTAGCTAATTAATTAGAATTAGAAATTCAATTACCCATCACTGGTGGACGTTGCGTGCATTCACAATCTGTGTTCAATGTTCATGCTTATTTCGATATTTGTTGGTTATTTTTGAAATATAGCAAACGATTTTAACTTTTTCACATAAAAATAGTTTCAAACTTTATCAATAATTGAACATTAAGAAAGACAGTTAGTGCCTATAAAGAGTAAATTATATTCTAATGTTAATGTTTAATTAACTGTTTTTGCAACAGAAGCGGTGAAAGTGCGCATCAATAATGGAAAAGAAAGAAGGACTAGAGAATTCGAGATGGAATTTATCAAGAGATTTCAACGAATAATACTCCATGACTTGTTGATTGAAAAGCGTTTGAATGATGTCTTCGTACTTCATGCAAAGCAGAATAAAGGCATTGAATTGTGGTTTTGGTGCAAAACAGAATCCTCTTTGAATCAACTGAGAAGCTTAAGTGACGAAGGTATTCAAGAAATAATTCAACGAATGTATAAGCGTTTGATTCCGACAAAGAGCGCATCACTCGTACCTCAACTCATTCACATGGACTATGCCTTCACCAGTGAGTTTGGTGAGTATGACGGACATTGATGGTAATAATTATTGTGACGACTACAGCGGTGGCTCCACTTGGGGACCCGGGGGCCCGTGCCCCCATTGGATGTCTGACCCCAGTGGCCCTCCCTTTTGGGACTTATTACTACATACCTATCAACAAATGGTTGGCCCCATGCATAGAAGTTGCCACCCCAACTCACCCCACTTGCCAAATCCTGGAGCCGACACTGAACGACTAGCCTATATTTAATTGTTATACATGATGGGATTGATTATTTCTATCCGAATCACTTTAAAAATTAATTTAGCTGCAAACTGATGAGTATGTAGATATAGCAAACGATTTCTGATTGGTGGTAAATCGGCTAATTTAAAATGTCACTATGACCGACTTGTTGCTTCTTTTGCAGCTGAAAGACGACTCTCTATCCGACGTGTGGGAAAGCTTGGAGATCGTTGCAGTTCGTTTGAGATTGAAAATTCACGTAGGCCTATTTCTGATTTCTCACAAATTGTTACGTCACTTGCAGACAAGCTATACGTCGCTAAGTCGAATAAGATCTTGGTCTACAAGAATAAATCCCCGTACGAGTCACTGGAGTCGATTGAAATCGACGACAAAGGTTTGCCTAATACGATTGTATCATGCAGCATAAACAAATGTCTATACATTTGTTTTCCTGAAAGTCGTCTCGTCTTCAAAGTTGAACCAGAGTTTGACGATAGAGTTTCTAAATGGCTGGAGATGGAAAAAACTTATTTGCCCAATATATCAGCAACCAGCATGGGTGATGTACTTGTTCTTTCTGGCTTTCCTTATGTCAATGGTCGAGATTGTAGGTTGATAATTTTTACTTCCGAAGCAACAATTAAGCGTACTATTACAATGGATCATCTCGATGAAACAAAGTCCATTCAAGAAATAATGCCAGATGTAGCGGCAGTGATTCATCAGAAACTGTCTGATCCTCCTCGCATTGTGATAATGCGATTGGATGAAGATGGAACTATACTTGGCGTTATTGAATGGAAGCATGAGACCTTCAGTCTATCTTCGTTTCGCTATGGCGATCTTCTGATTGGAACTATTATACGTGAAGATTATGATTATTATGATTTTGATGATCGTGATGATGATTTTGATGATCATTATGATGACTTTGATGATCATGTTGATGATTTTGACGATCATGGTGATGATTTTGATGATCATGGTGATGATTTTGATGGTCATGGTTATGATTTTGACGATAATGGTGATGATTTTGACGATCATGGTGATGATTTTGATGATCATGGTGATGATTTTTATGATCATGCTGATGATTTTGGACCTGTGCAGCTTCATCACTGGACCCTTGAATCGAAAGCAATGCAAAATCTTTTAACGACAGATGAACGTATAATTTCCATTCATTTCGCTGCCGATCAGAAACAGTTATATGTACTTTACCGTTGCAGAGTAGACATTTATCAGTTCAGTTACCCAGACGAAGACTGTGATACAAAATCCCATCTTAAGCAAGTCATTTAGGGGCCATCCATAAATGACGTCACGCACTTAGGAGGGTTCAAACATTTGTGACAATGTATGACGACGGGGAGGGGGTTTCCAGAAGTGTAACATCACATAATACTAAATAGTTTTATTAATACCGCAATGCTATTGCGGTATTATGTTATTATGTTATGTTATTATGTTATACGATATTACTATGTGCTAATGATACCGCGCCAAATTGAACGTACCAAAGGCAAGGATAAGGACAAGAACCTATTCCCAAGCACAAGGATTACAATGACTGACCTTTAAGGGCAAGGGGACGGACCTCTGTAAGACAGAAAAAAGGCAGAAAGAAAAAAACGATTTCCCTTCGAATCACAAAATTAAAAGAACATAAAAAGAGAATGTTGTAAAACACAATCTACAACAACACTGTTGCATTTCGAATAAACTAGTGTTTCCAGCAGCTGATCATTCATGCGCAAACGATGAGGTGTAATTTAAACCAATTGTAAATTTAATTTTAAACAATTGCAAATTTTCTTGCACATGTAAATAAACCATAAACAGATGGAACACAGTGCTAGGAACCCTCTACATTTACACTGGTTTTGTGGTTTGCTGGGTCTCTAGCAAAAGATAGAGAAACAATGGGCCATATAGCTACATTAACTAACACTAAATCTGCATCGAAATACCACAGCACCTTTTTCTTCCACTTTGGGTGTTTGGCTGTTTGCTTAATTAAAAATATGAATTGTATTAACCCTAACACTTTCTTTGAGAAGGTTCTTGTGACTGAGAGCCTATCTTGGATGCGTTTGTTACATTTCTTACATATAGCCATCCACTTACTGTCGACGATGTTGAAATCTTTGTATGAGTTGTATATGAGTACAGTATTTAAGACTCGCGCTTGTGTATACCCTAAAAGCGAGCCTTCTTCCTGCATTATGATAATAATTATCTATCAGCTTGAGGACATTGGAAATAACAAAGTGTTTGCGTACAGATTATACGCGTTCAAACAGTAATCAAGTTCAGTTGCTCCATTGGTATTTTAAAGGGAATAAGGACTACACATTTAGAGCAACTTAAAGCATAAAGCAAATATGTAAATATAAATCCACATACAACTCTTGCCTTGGAACATAATTATCAGTACAAATGGAAATTCCATGCGGCTAATTTGGTCCTTATAAGGAATTTTCAAGAACTTATTAACAAGGATTAGTAAAAGGACCGATCTGCAAGGACTAGGATAAGGAGGAGGATGGACTCATTAGGCAGCGCATAAGGACGAGGACTTCGTATTGGTCTTTAAGGAATCCTTAAGCCTTAAGGACAAGGACCAGGACAAGGATTAACAACACTGACAGCCGATTCCAGCCTGAATAGGGGGACCTTGCCTCCGGACTCGTATCAAGAAAGGAATCAGCTTGGGCTGTTCTTTCTCCCTCTCCGTTCAAAATCCTCCCAAAGCAGCTTACGAAGTAAGCGTTACAAGGAAGAAGATGGCGTACAGTGTAGGATCAGCTTCAAAACATCTTTGTCAGATGTTAGAAAACAACGAGTGTCACCTAGCCGTTTACGCAGCTAACCTCCAACTAGAGTGCCACATGACAGTGTATATTCGATGTCACCAGATTGCGCTAGAATTAATAACTGCATTTGCATAATCAAATACCTGCTTCGTCTCTTGCCGTCATTTATCTTACAATAGCCAATAATCCTTACGGACCGACATAACCGAGTATTTCTTCTGCAGATTCCACTATTTAGCGCAAATTTTTTTGTCTAAATAATAATTGTCGCGGTGAGGTTCGACCGTCCCATCCTTGCGCTGTTTCGTCTGATCGAATATCCATTGATGACACCTTGGTCTTGCGCCGTTTTCTGACGTAAATACCACAGGCCTACCTGCTTCTTCTCTTGCCGACATTTCGCTTACAATAGCTAATGGTTCTTACTATTCGATATAACCGAGAATTTCTTCTACAGATTTCCTTATTTAACGCGAATTTTGTGCCTAATTAATAATTGGCGGTGAAGGGTTCGACCGTCCCATCCTTGCGTTATTTCGTCTAATCGAATATCTATATGTATTGATGACGCCTTGATCACGCGCCGTTTACTGGCGCAAATACCTCACTCGTTAGCTATAATTCCTGTTACGTTGGGGATTTCTACTAGCTTTCCTAATCCAATATTATCACGCTCAAAAATGGCAAACCTAACTTAATAGATAATTTAAATTCTCGTTCAGTGAAACTTCGTTAAATGTTCGCCTTGTGCTGGTTAAATTTTGCGTTTTACTATCCGCGCTTCAATTGGACAACGTATTGATAAAAAGGTTCTTCAAACATTTAAATTGTAATACGTCCTAGTGACCGTGAAACCGTGTGCATTACTAGAATAGCGCTATAGAAGTCCACTAATAATAATGCGTCACTAAACAAATTACAAAATATTAAATCGAATTAGACCTATTTTTGAATCACTGGATATTGTAGCGGCCATCATTGCTATTTTTATTGTTATTGTTATTTATTATGCAGTAGTTGTTGTTACTGCTGTTGTTGTTGTCCGTGAATTGTAATAAACGTTGTTTAATTTCAATTTTAGTTGCCGATAGAGTTGGATAATTGAAAAAATATGATTTATGACGCTGACACCTACTTAAATATAACCGATTCCAGCGCAAAGTATGGTCAATTTCTAGTTCCATGCGTCTGATTTTTTATTTGAGGTAGAGAATGTAGGGGCGTGGCTAGCCCGACCCCAAAATACTTAGGGAAAATCGGGTGCTAGATAGATTTCTGTGAAAATACCTTAGCAAGGTAAAACGAATAACAATATTTTGTTTTTAGCCTGAAATTAAAATTTCCGAAAATTGTCAGATTAGTTCTGATAATTCACTTCAGTAGTTTTCGTTTAGTTTATTTTGGGTCGTATCCATGAGCGTCGTCGTGACGACCGCCGTCCCATCGTGACGATCGCCGTCTCCATGGTAACCTTGAGCGTATACATGATCATCGGCATCATGGCCGTATCCATGAACGCCGTAACCATGGTGACCGTCGTATCCGTGCGGGATTCCGGCGCCGTAGTCGACGAGGTTGACGTCACAGAAGTCGCGGTAATAGTAGTGGTTGCCATGGCGATAGTGGTCGTAGGCGGAGTTACGTGAACCAGGTGCGCATGGCTGTTCGTAGGCGTTACCGTTGGAACAGATGACAAACGACTGATGGTCACGGTAGTAGAAACCGTCGTTACCGCATTTGTCTTGAACATGCAAAACAAACCCCAATCCAATTCAATCTTGAACTTCTATAGCGCCACTTCATAATGCAAAGAAGCACCGGCCGATGGTACGCCAAATCAAAATCACGCAAGATAGATTCAGGTCAAATCCAGGATATCACGCCGTACAGCCAGATGACCGTTTAACAGCTATACAATAATACCATACAAATTCAGTGTCCCATAGTACTCGGGTCAATTTTAATAGCATCTACTGCTGTTGTTGGGCTGGGTTGATAGGAGAGGCACCTAACCTTCGTAGCGTCCGCGGAAGACGTGCTCGTGCCCATCACCGTATCCCTCTGGTATTCCGGCAGAAACGGCGGCAAAAAAGCAGACGGCAAAGGCCACAACGAGGCTCTTCATGATGATGACGACGACGGCGACGATGATGATGATGACGACGACGAGACACGTTCGCTCATGAGACCAAACTGCGATGATTCCGACTGGCAGACGACAACCGGCTTTTATAAAGAGATACTTGGAGCTGGTCCAGGAGTGTCGACGACGTCGTGCGTAATTCCGTTGGTAGCGTACCTGGTTTGACCGTCCGAGAACCAAGCGTCGCCATTGTTTCAGGCGAGGCGGTCGGTTGGACACGGACAGAGGAACTTTGCCAGCGGCGTGTGCGTGTGTGTCTCTTGCCTGGTGGGGGTGAGGGTTGCGGGGTTAGGGGGTGGGTAATTTGTAGATTCTTCCGACAACCCTTGACCGCTAGTATATTGTGTGCTGGTATCGCAGTATCAGTATGCTGGTCGGTCAGACTGCATTGCTAAGGCTTACAGATGACGGGTTTTGTGGTCTTGCATTCTCCGCCAGCGACCAAAGGAATTACAGTATTAGAATATAATTATTATAAGAATAAATCATTGGTTTCTCGTGATTATTTTTGGCGAATCTGGATTTTCAGGTTTATTTTTATTCGATTACTCTTTAAAATCGATAGTTTGGCCACTTGGCTGCAATATTATCGTTGTATAAAATCCGTGGCTATGCACAACGCCCCATTTTGGCAAGGCGCAGCAGGCAAGTTGTTGTCAAATCGATATTTTTCTAATGTTTGCGATCTTACTCATCGTCAAAGCGCATCGGCTTGTAGCATATGGTATGCTATAGCAACTGCGCTGTGGAGAGATAGGGGAGGGAGGGATTGAATCTAAATCGATGACCCACGTTAAAGCAAAGACCATCGAAGGAGCAGGCGCGGTGCAGTTGAGTGCCTGGTGAGTGACTGGTTTCAAAGAAGCAAAAGTTGGAAATTTTTAGTGTTTTTAATCCTTTTAATATTTTAAATTTTCTGATTAATTATTCGATTACGGACAATTGGTCAACGATAGACATACACACATAACTTAGACTTAGCGTAGATAAATCTACCAGGCAATGCACGGCTTGGGAGAGTTAAGGAATCCTTGTTCAAAATACCAGGTAGAATTCGCTAATGTCGAAATTATTGTTCACTCCTACCAGCTTTGACTTTGACTGATTAGTTTCAGCATTGAAAATAAACTCAATAAACTCATAATAAACTCAATAAACTCATTGCCAAGCAGCTGTTAGCAATTGTAATCATAACACATTAGTTTTACAATACTGTTTCACGGCTTTGATTCGATATAATAGTTTATAGTAAAAGATGGAATTCGAGTACTATTAGGACCCATTACCAAGATAGTAAATGGGGCGGTACTCCATGAAACGTTTCTAAGCGACTTGAAGAGGTCGATAATTGTGCCGAAACCTGGACGGGGCTGAACTAGTAAACTATAGACCAATTTCAAATCTTCCCTTCCTCGCTAAGGTCATTGAACGCGTGATATCGGCGCAGCTAAGAAGGCACCTTGATCAAACGGATACCCTCTCAACAGAGCAATCTGCATACAGACGATTCTACTCGACTGAAACTTTATCCACTTTACGAGGCGGCAGATCGAGAACAAGTCACGGCACTGGTTCTTTTGGATCTTACAGCAGCGTTTGACTGTGTGGACCATCAAATCCTTTTAAGAGAATCGAGAATAACTTCGGTGTCAGTGGCGGAGCTCTGGACCTTATCAAGTCCTATCTGACAGACCGGGAGATGCAGGTCCGAAATGCTGGTCAACTTTCAAACCCTCGGCGCGTAAACTGTGGCCTACTTCAAGGATCCATTCTCGGACCGATTTTGTTCATTATTTTCATTAGCCGGATTAAACAAGTGATGGGAAACCACAAAGTGTCATACCATCTATTCGCGGACGACATTCAACTATAAGGTAGTTGTCATCTAGACGACATAAGGGGCACCTTGGATAAACTGGAGGACTGTCTCACTGACATTAAGGCTTGCTTAAACCAAAACACGCTGAAGCTTAATGATGCAAAGACAGAGTTTATTATTCTTGGGAGCGGAAGACAAACAACCAAAATAAAGATAAGTGAGATCAAGCTTGGTGAAATCGTCATTACGCGGACCAAGGTCGTAAGGGACCTTGGATTGATACTAGACGAAAACCTAACCATGTCGAATCATATCGGGCGAGTAGTCTCAGGGAGTTTCTATCAATTGAAACAGCTGCGCACGATCATGCACTCAATCCCCGCGGCTAACTATGATAACGCTAGTTCACACGTTCATTACGTCACGGCTAGACCACTGTAATAGTCTGTTATCCTTAATCACTGAGAAGCAAATCGAGAGGTTACAGCTGGTACAGAATGCGGCAGCTCGACTAATCTACCAGAAGACACGGAGGGATCACATCACCCCTCTACTAAAAGAGCTTCACTGGTTCCCCGTAAAGGACCGAATATTGTTTAAGGTAATCGTGCTGGTTGATAAATGCCTGAGAGCAGAGGCCCCAGGATACCTGAGAAGAGATTGTAAACTACTTAGTGACGTAAACAGAAATAACCGATCAGCACCAGGTCAAATTCTACAAGGACCCTCCTCGTTCTAAGGACACAAACAAAAATTGGCGATCGTTCGTTCAGAGTCAACGGCCCGTCTCTATGGAACGCTCTACCACAAGGGCTACGGGACTCAACACTGTCGCGCCCCATGTTTCAAAAGCGCCTCAAAACTTTTATGTATGGTGTAGCAGCCGAAGCGCATTAGCCATAATAGCGCTGTTGAATGTTTTGTTTGATTTGATTAATAAGCTCCTCTAAAAACCATAGACAGTCAAGACACGAAACGATCATCTTAGGTTTAACTAAACGCATCACCTTCAAAGCTGGTTAAGCTCATATTCTAAGGAATTCTGAACAATTGCCGATAATATTTTTAAATACACCGCACCTTTTCGTATAAATTTCGTACAATTTACAACAAAAACAAGAGGATTCAACTCAATGTGGTTCGTATTTCGACTTTTCAATATTGCCGCGTTTTGGTCCTAAACTTCACGTAATTGAAATTGTGTAACGCCTTGATTAATATTTGAAAATTTTGATTCAACGCTTGTCTGACCTATGATCTAAAAATAATGGAAATATCATATTGCAAAAAGCCGTTGAAAAACGCAATAAAATTTTAAAAACGTAAAAAACCGCGTTTTTTGTTCGCGAGTAAAAACATTTGCAACATCGCAACATCGTTTGCAACATATGTCATAGACCGTGTGCCGCCTCGTGACCAGGGAGGCCGGAAAAGGAAGGCGGCACATTCTAAAGGGCTCAGCGATATGTAGGGGCCTGGGCGGTTCGTAGTTAGGGTAGAAGACGCTGAAAGCGGTTGGAGCGGTCCATGGCTTTAACCTTAAATCCTCGTGAAAAGATTGGCTAGCAAAAAAAGTCATTGCTACTAGCAATATAAACTTTCTAGAGGCCCGTGACTGCTCTGCCCAAGGGCCCGACATTTCTCTCGGCGGGTTGGCTCGTATCAGGCCAGCAACTCTGTGACTAGCAGAAGCATATGACGGACCAGCGGCGACCCGAGTCACCCCTCCCAGATAGGCGCATATTTGACTGTATGTGTGGAATAGGACCGAGTCACAAAGTAACGCTGAGTCGGCCGGCTAGAATATCACCGACGGTCACCTCACGCCGAACTTTGCACATAGCCACACACACACACACACACACACACACACACACACACACACACACACACACACGCAAGCAAGCGCCAAATATAACACAACAATAGCAAATTGACGCATTTAGCAAATGACGAGTACCGGTAGTTAAATTTAGTCCATAAAATAAATGTTTTTCAGCTCCAATTTTTATTTTTAAGGGACTTTCGTTTCTATTTAAGTTACCGATCTTTAAAAAATCCTAATCTTAATTTTCGTTTTCGTTAACGGATTCCTTTTTTTCAGTTTTAATTTTCGTTACCGTTCAGTAAAATGTCACTGCTCTTCAGATTACTTTTTGCATTAACATTTGGAGAGTGGAAATTGATATATGCAGCAAATATGCGGAAACCCCATTGAGAATATGGGGTTGTTTGACTAAATATATGCACTAAAATTAGAACTATTCTGCCGAAGGCCTTTGCAGCATGAAATGAAGTAATGAAAACCGATTGGCAGAGAACTGGTAGATTAACAGTAATGTCGCAGATAATTATATATAATTGGCTAAGTAGCCAAAGGGTTCACATGTCTCATAATTACAAGGCATCTATTGGTATTCTCAGACATCTGGGCATTGCTTTCTGCTGCTTTAATATGCGTATACACTTGAATGATATGAGAAAAGGCGTACACTCATTAGAAACAGTGACCGAGAAGAGCTCTGAATTTTTCTTTGCGACAACTCAGTCAAAATATCGTCTGTTTTCGCTGAGGTTAAATATTCTTAAAATCGTTTTCAGTCAGTCAATCAATAAACTCCTATGACGCCATTATTGCCCAAGGCATCAGCCGACGACGTAAATTTTTTCTTCAATCCTGCCAATAGTATTTAATTTATTGCCAGCGTGGCATGAATAGAAGACGACACCAGTTTATCACACACAGTAGGCAGAGTGCGTAGGATCTCAATAACGGCATGTTGATTCAATCAGCAGCCGTGGCCACTCTTGCAAAATAGAGGCCGCGAGGCCACAACCACCAAAAGCATAATAAGAGCTGTGTCTTTCCATAAAACACACATGTTCTTGATCACTAAACATCTTTTAATTTTATAATTTGCAATCGAATTTATATAGTCTCTTATTCAAATTTAATGCCCGACGACGACAGCTAGATAAAACTGATCCTCTTTGATAGGCCAATAAAACTATCGAACTGTTTATATATTGTGTATTGTACATATAAATTATATATATATATAAAGTAATTTTCTAATTGGCTGCATGTAGCTCTCTATGTCTTATTTTCAGAATTGTAACTTTTTGCATGTTTGTTTTCGATTTTGTCAATCCTCCCTTCCCCGTCCTTTCGGGTCGACTGAAAATGCCCGACGACGACAGCAGGATAAAACTTATCCTCTTTAATAGGCCAATAAAAACTATCGAACTGTTTATATATTGTGTATTGTACATATATATATATATATATATATATATATATATATATAGTAATTTTCTAATTGGCTGCATGTAGCTCTCTATGTCTTATTTTCAGAATTGTAACTTTTTGTATGTTTGTTTTCGATTTTGTCAATCCTCCTTTCTCCGTCCTTTCGGGTCGACTGAAAATATAGGACAGGAAAATGACGGACTGGAAAACGACGAACGAAATTTCCGGGGTGAAAAATGCAGGACTGGAAATTGGCGGACCAAATTTCCGGGGTGGAAAATGAAGGACTGGAAAATGACGAACGAAATTTCCGGGGTGGAAAATGCAGGACTGGAAATTGGCGGACCAAATTTCCGGGGTGGAAATGATCTTGAAGTGCTATCGATTTCCTGTGTTTGCAATGATCATCAGCAAATCGTAAAGGCAACTATTTGAACATGCACGAATATACACTGTATTTAAGCCAGTCTTCATTTCCTATGGCCACCTATATGCGGCGACATCGCCAACAAGAAACCGGCAAACATCAAAATGCTCATCAAGCCAGGATCCGGTCAATGACAAATCTTTGCTCAAAACATTAAAACATTTATAAAATAGGTAGCATTTCGGACACCATTTGGCTGAATAAAATAAGGTAGGAACAAGAAAAGCTCCCAGTCATGTTTGACGGGATAACAGCCAGATACTATTATTAAAGTACGCTCTCTACCATGCATACGCTCGGCAAACTGAAGAGCCTAGTAATCAGAAGCGAATGATGTCTTTATAGCCTATATAATGTTTCACTCGTCAAGCGACAACAAGACACTTTCTATTTCACAATCAGTGACATGATTTACTAAGTTGTAATAGACATACGACACTTGAAGCGAGTGAAATCAACACCATAAGAGTCCAGCCTAGTTTCTTATTTAAGCTCATATCATCATATGTATGAAGAACAGGTTTGGATATTGGTTTGGAAACGGCGACTTAGGGACATCTTGATATAATTATACTGCAATTATAAGAGGGAATTTTATATGAATAATAAGATCTTTAATTAAATGTTTAAGCGCTTTAATAAATAAAAGGGGAACACGACTATAACAAGTTTAGTCTACCTGAGTCTTTCCTCTCTTGGCCGTTCCCGGAGACCTCGGACTTCATGCGGTAGTTCCTCTACAGATCCTCGGCCAAGATTGAAATATCTTAGGGTATTTAAAGAAATCCCTCAGGCTGGGGTGGGTAACCCTTTGTCTAGGTCTGATGCGGACTGGATTAGGCCTACTGACCTCTCGGCTGGTCAGTTCAGATGACCGCTGCCCAGTCCATTCCACATTCCCAATTTTAGTAATGAGGATAGAGCCAAGGGCTGCCTTCCGGGGAGAGGTTCCTGCCTATTTTTAATACACTGACTGCTCATATCTGAAACATCGTTCTCGCTCACTCATTCGCTCACTCGGTCACTCATTCGTGCATTCGATCGCTTGCCTCTCTCTCACTCTCTCCCTCTCTCTCTCTCTCTCTCTCTCTCTCTCTCTTCGCATCTGCGAACATGGTCCAGCTACAAGCAGGCAGTAGTACCGGAATGTGTGCCATATAATTTAATCATTCCCCGAATTCCAATTTTACATGGAAGACTAAATCTTCCATCTTATACAATAACCTAAATATTCAAAATTTCTTGTTCTTTACTAATATTTAGAAATCATAAAAATGACACCCGTTTTTCAAACTATAGACAGGGCCGGTGGGAATTTTATTTGCATGATTTATTCTATCGAACACTACAGTATGACCACTATAGCAAAATTGGGACCGCTAGGCCTATAGACCAATCGAAGCAAAACAGGCCTTTTCCATGACATGCACATAATTATTGTCACGAGTATTCAAATATTCTTGTATTATAAAATTCAGTTGATTTTTACAACGCCTTTGATTAAAATTTAATATTTTCAATATAAAGCCACGTTATGTTCCACGCAGACGCTAAGTTAGCAGCAGGGCACAGTAATCGAAGCCGGATGACGCCTTTATATAGCCTTTGATGCTTCACTTGCTCTGCTACTGTGGCGACCATGTGCCACAGATAGCATTATTATCATTATTATTATTATTATTAAAGATTGTTTAACGGCATAAACTTGTTAGCTAATAATTTAAACTAATTAATTAGCGTTTGTAATAATGTATTTGTACAAATTTTAATTAAATAATAAAGATTCATGTAAACGGACAGAGTACGCGCTAGGCTGAGACGCTAAGGCTTCGGTAAAAATTTTAGAATCGCCACGGCCGCCCAAAGACCGAGAGATAGGTTATAAAAACCGGCAACGATTTATAGGGACCCGGGAGAGCCTTCGGTCTGCGGCGACTAGAGAGCTTGCTCGCCGAAGACCTCGTCTGTGTGACGGAGCCTGCGCGGAGCGAGGCTTCCGCTGGGAACCGTGCGCCTGGCTGTTCGACGCGTGCGGCAGCGGTCTGCCGGCTGTGTAGTCGATGCGTACGCCTGAACACCGGCGCCCGGTTACCAGGGGTGATTAGCGAAGGGTTGGGCCGTAGACGGGGTCGCTTACCACCGATAACGACGACGCCACTGCCTAGTTCCCGGCTTTGACGGCACCTAAGCGGACGTCGCTCTACAGTTTAAAATTCCGCCTAAAGAGCGGCGCCCGGGGAACAAGGTCCCGACGGCGATGCGCGTCGCCGGCGGCGAGGCACCTATCGCCGCGGCCGACGACGCTAGGGGGGTGGGTCCGAAGATAAGCTTCATGACGGATAAAAAGCATAGGTAGGGACATTTGGGAGCGAGCGCCCTCAAGGGCTAGCTCTAAAAATCGAAAATCTCCGAAATATGGGAATTTATGTAGCACGCGTCAGTGGGCGGACGCAGGCGGCTGTTGAACTAAAGTCCGCTTGAGATGCGCGCCCATCTGGCAGGAGCGATTGCCGCGTTGCTTGGCCGTAGACGAAGCTCCTGGTCACCGCTAAAGAAAACGCTATTAGGCAGGTCCCAACTTTTTCCTACTGACGGTAACTAAGCGAAAATACAGACTACAGACGAAAAATCCGCCTAAGTGTCCGTCAAAAAGTTTCAAAACTCTGAAAATTTTAGTTATTGTCATGACATGACGATTTCGCAGTGTGGTCGCTTATACTGTGAGGCGATAGAGTAAAGAAAGCACAGCGATTGAAAGCGAGTATTTGGAGCCCGTTTAAAGTGCTAAAGCTTATCGTTTCATACTGACGTATCAAAGGCTATTGATTGCATTTCCGTTGACGCTAGTTATTGTGGCTGTCCGGACTGCGTCTAGCTACCGCGTCTTTGTCCGTGTTACCAGTGTTGCCACTGTAGCCATTTTGTCATTGTTGCTTGGTTTATTAATAAATAAAAATAAACCTATAAAGGCAAGTTGTGTTCGTGTCTTTGAAAGTCGCTGTGACGCCGGAGTCTCAGCGCACTGTCCGTGAAGGTGAGCCTTAACTGTGATGAACCTCGCCTACCTGAGGTCACGTTAGTGCCCAGGAGGTCAATTCTGAGCCAAGGGAGGAGACAGACGCCCGCCTGTCGTAAAGGCGCGGGGAGACAGTTTGGGTGAATCGACGGCCAAGGAAAAGAGTGGACCGCCGTCCATTCAGGCACGGATAACCTTGGGTTTGGGGAAAGCGTGAGGAAGCGAAGAGACAACGCCGCCTGTCTATAAGAGAGCGGAAGACGGCTAGATTGCCGAGAATGAAGAGACGTGGGGCCAAGTCGAAGCCAGAGACCAGGAATACCTATAGAAATCGCTTAAGGCGCCGAGACCAAGCGGTGGCCAGCGATAAGAGGCATGAGTTGAAGGGTCTCTCGGACGAGGCCGGGGCCGGAACGGATAGAGAGTCAGAGGAGGAAAACGAGAACCCTACGTTGAAAAGCGGCCATCCTCAGTGTGCTGCCTGCCCGGCAGCCGCGGACACCTCCTCTGACGTCGGAGAACCGGAAAGGGAAACTGACGCCGCCGATCAGGCAGAGTCGGCGGCTGATGGCGATCGGGAGACCGAGCGGGCGTTGGGGGCCGCCCGACCGCCGGCCGCGCTACGAGACCGCGAGCCGGCGGGGTCGCCACACTACCACAGTACATCCTTTATTCTTGTTGACCTCAATATCATTGACGCCAGAAGTGCTCCCAAGCAGTCAATGTTCAGCGTCCTTCAAGGGTCATATGAACTTTTAAAAGGAATTTGGAAAAGTGCTTCTGGTGTTGATATCATTCGCTTCAAAAGTCTTAGTTCTATAACAACAAAATAAAGCATGCCTGAACACAGGCATGGAATCCATTCTTGAAAAAAAGATATAGAGATATAGAGATATAAGTATAGAGCTTTTAGCAAAAGTGAAAGACGAGCAAAAAAGATGGTCAATGGGTGCCATAATTTAAGCTACGAAAAAAGACTTAAATATTGTGGACTGACAACATTTGAAAAGAAAAGAGAGAGAGGGGAATTTGATAAAAAAAACATACAAAATAAAGACTGGGAAAGTAGATGTGTCATACGATCGATTCTTTACATTGGCACACTATAGCAGCACAAAAGGCCACAAATGCAAATTGTTTAAGCAGAGGGTGGTTCCAAGAAAAATTTTTTAGTGCAAGGGTTGTGGACAAATGGAACAGTTTGGACGAGGTAGAAGTGACAGTTGAAACAGTAAACGGATTCAAAGGCTATCTCGATAAACTAGGTTATTGAATGCAGACGGTTACATCAGTGGTTTTCACACAGGCTTACTTAACCTCCTAGACCACTTAAAATCACATTATTATTATGATTATTATTATTATTATTATTATTATTATTATTATTATTATTATTATTATTTGTTTCAAAGACAATGATGTATTGTAGTAGTGTGGCGAACCGGACTCCCGAGGTCCCTAGGCCTCCTAAACTCAAGATGGCTCTGCCCGGTCTGCTATACAGGGTAGAACTTGACTCTAAGGCATGTGTCCGTTCGTTTTGCTTTTTGGCTAAGATTAATAGGCCCTCGTACTGCACTACCGCCTGTTTTTTGCGCACCGCACCTTCTCTATGGCTAGTTACTCCACACTCAGCCCCTATCTCGCAGCGTCCTCATATCTCTACGCACCGCACTTAGTTCTCAATGCACTTCACTTCTCTTCTAGCTCTCAGTTCACCTGACTCTCCACACCGCACCTATATCTCAAGCACCGCACCGCTCGCACCTATATCTCAAGCACAGCACCGCACCTTTCACACCGCACCTCTCGCACCGCACCTCTCGCACCTATACCTCAGGCTCCGCACCGCACCTATCGCACCGCACCTATCGCACCGCACCTATGGTGCTTTTACCAAGGGTGCTCTTAACCTCAGGGTGCTCCGATTTCAGGGTGCTCCGACCTCAGGGTGCTCCCTTAACCTCAGGGTGTCTTCCCTATCTCCGGGTGCCTTCCACCTAAGGTGCTCTCCCTATCCGAGTGCTTTCCTTATCTCTGGGTGCCTTCCACCTAGGGTGCTCTTCTTAGCGTGCTCAGGGTGCCCTATCCATGTAAGGATACCATACGCACCTTCCTCTCCACACACACGCTGCCCTCAGCTATCGGCCTCGATCCATTGCGAGGGCCGCTATTTAATGGATTTCTGCGGACTTAAGAGAGGTGTGCTAAACTCACTAAGCTCAATTTCGTTCTTCTCTTTTGACGTCTGGCACCCTCTACTGAATGCCTACCCCTTAGCCTTTCTACACTACACGGGCAATTCTAATGGATGCATTATGCCTATCGAACCTCAGGCAAAGTTATTATTGATTGCTATAATTATTTCTATCGCTATTTCTGAATTCGCCACAGTATCACATTAGAGTAGAAAGGAAATTTGTCAAGTACAATCCGCCTTTATGCCATTGACGTAGGCCCTACGTCTGTTTAATATGGGAACAGATATCTCGATTCTATATCAAACACGTGTGGACCTTATGTGTAGCATAGCCGTTTCTTATATTGTAAATGGCTTTAACCTATACACCGAACATACAAAACATTCATAAAACGAAGATCAAAACTTAAAAGACCCGACATGCCCAAAGCAACTCGTGGAATCAATATATTGACAACAGTTTATAATTAGTACGCTTCATGTTCAGAAGCCGCTAGGCACAGACTATCACAAACAACACAGGATCTGCTGTGCCTTTGCCATTTCCCATAACAGAAACATATTGTTTTGAAGCAGTAAATATCCTCGAATATAAAATGTATAGGCCTATCAGACCTATCTGTTTCATGCAGACGCTCAGACTTTAACTGCAGGGCAGAGTAATCGAAGGCGGATGACGTCTTCATAGCATATGATGTTTCGCTTCCAATGTTATTATATACATCCTTTTCAAATCAACATCTTAACACGTTGAGCGTTAGGGACGTCAACTGACGTCCTTATTTTGGTTTCTCAGGGCGCTAGGGACGTCATATGACGTCCTTGGTTCAATGCCAAATATTTTAGCTTATGCGGATCTTGGAATCATTCTTCTGCTTCCTTTAACTACTAGAATGAGTGACCAATCAAAAAGGCGTATTTTATGGAAGATGTATGAATATTTGTCCTATAAACATTTGTTCAAAATACCACAATATACTCAACCACAGCCTCGTAATTATAATCCTCCCTGACGCGTGGTATAAGCGTATAAGCATACACCCGGAGAATTCCTGCTACGATGTAATTACGTGGCTTGCATTGTCAAGTCTTCCATCCAGTGAAGCGGACATTTTTGGCTCGGGGTGTGAGGGAGTCATTTGGACCTGATAATAAAGGTTGGAATTTAAATTGAAATTGTTTCCATTTTATGGCAGTAATTTATCCAATCGCTATTGTTGAGCTAACTATTGTTCCGTCACCTTACAGGGCACCGGCATTTTCCCTATGAATTGGCGCATACCTGAGTAAAGTGAACATGATACTAGTAACAGATGGCTTCTAAACACATCTGCTTCAAAATATTTTCCCCTACAGGCGTCTAACGTGATTGTGCCTTGAAAATAATCTAGCGGCATTCACGTTGGTCACGCATGAACTCATTCGACACCAGCCGCGTCCTAGGAATCCATCGTATCGCAGTCAACGTGTTAATATAATTTATTGCGTTGCTGCAGTCCTACGGCACATTTATTTCTTGGATAAATATTGAAGCAGAATAAGTTTGATTTCGAGTTTGTGAAACGTCGATTGAGAGAAATCTTGGCTAAGCAACAGTTGAAAGTTCACTTAAATCGCTTCAGTCGAAATGTCTTTTTCCGGTCGAGCGATGATTCTTCTGTTGGTCGTTGATTTAAATCGATCGTTGTTACCCCCACTCCCTCCCTTCAATTACAACTTCAACGACGCAAAAGTCAACGTGATATCATTGGAAAAAAGTAAGTGAAGTTGAAGCAAGATAAGAACGTAACGTTTTCGCTTAATTATGCATTTTTGGCCACAGTAGGTTCTTCATGCATTGCTTGCTTACTTAGACTTAGATCCTCTCCTACTCTCTGGAACATTGGGCTATAAGTGTTCTCCAGCCGGCACGATCACTGACAACTTCTCTTGCTTCGGCTGCTATCTCTATCCCAATCTCTTTCATGTCGTCTGCGAGGAGAGTCTCTTACCATGATTTCTTCGGTCTTCCTCTGTCACGTGATAGATAACTGACGCTATGGAGGCCACACCCACTAGCCAATAGAGAACATTCTTATAGCAATGTAATAGTAGCTAACTTATATTGTGAACAGTCACTCTCTGGACGTGAACCTGATTACATGCTTTATATCTTACGTGTCCCTAGCTCTATACCTTAGCTGTAGGCCTAAGCGTAGACTAGTATTTCGGCACACGTTATATGGTGTCAGAGTATTTAAGTTAGAACCCTAAAATTATCGATAGGCACAGTTTCAAACTCTGTATCGTATCGAAATGGCAGCATCATGCGTTCCAGTACCGAATGCACTGAACTTGCAAGCGGAGAATTTATCGCTCGAATGGCGAAGGTTCAGCAGCGAGTGGCTCACTTTTTCGGGAACAGCCCAGATTCACTTGGAAGAAGAGGATCGACAGGCTGTGATCCTGCTTTCCTTCCTTGGCACAGACGCTTTCTGCCAGGGCCTGTTTTAACGTGCAGTGATACACAAGGTGTGCAGTGATAAAATGAAAATGTGCAGTGGTAAAATGCAATTTTCTGTGCTTTGTGCAGTGATAAATTTTCCGGACGAACTTTTTTGTTTGTTTTTTGCGCGGATATCCACAAATTTTCTGAGTTTAGTGCCGTGTTAATTGTTTCTTAAAACAAGCCCTGCTTTCTGCGCCTATCTCGAGATGGACTTGACCGACTCTCAACGCCAGAGCGCGACCGCTCTGCTGAAGATTTTCGAGCGTCACTGCGGCGGTGACGTCATCGACGAAAGGAACGGGCTCCGCCGAGAATTCCGGCCACCCATGCGCACGGAAAGCAGCCGAAACGATGACCGCTGTCACGACGACAGCGAGCAGAAACACCGAGAATTCCCGCCACGAATTCGCCGAGAGAATCACCGACATCAGGTCGACGATGAACTGAAGCAGCGCCAGACTCATTCAGAGATGAAGCAGCGCCAGAATTATTCAACGAAAGAGCGACAGCGAGGTATGTCGAATTTTGATTCACATCGTTCTTGTGCAGCCAGCCAAGAGCAGAAATTTTGCACAGAGAAAACCAACTGTGAAGCAGACGAGTTTGAGAGATACTTTTTCGATGAAGAAAGCATGCGATTTATGTTTAATGAAGAATATACTACGAATGTTGTAGGAATGCAATCTTTGTTCTGAGGATGCTGAGTGAAAGATCTATCGAAAAGCAGAGAGATCTTTACTTATGCTTCATTGATTATGAGAAGGCCTTCGACAACATCAAAAATGAAGACCTATTTGAAAGCCTGAATAAAGCAGGAATCGACGGAAAAGACAAAAGATTAATAGCGGATCTATACTGGAAACAAGAGGCAGCTATTAGACTAAATGGGGAAATAGGGAAAAAGATAAAGATCTTAAAGAGATTGAGACAAAGGTGCGGACTATCACCAGGTTTTTTCCAACTTGTGTGGAGAGGAGATATTCGAAATGATCAAGGAGATGGAAGGTATAAGGATAGGAGGAAAAATATCAATAACATAAGATTTGCAGATGATACAACACTGTTAGCGTACTCGTAAAGAGAGCTGCAGAAACTGGTGGACAAACTAGCAGAGGAAAGCGAGAGAAAAGCGAGAGAAAAGGACTAAAAATAAACATAAAGAAGACCTTCACTATGGTAATCACAAAACAAAAAAAGTGCCGAAATGCAAGATTTTATTAAATGGAAGAGAAATAGAACAAATATCTTATTTCAAACATTTGGGAAACATTATTACAAGCGATGGAAGAAGTGATAAAGACATAATAACAAGAATAGGTATGGCAAAATCTGCCTTCATGGAAATGAAACAAATATTAACGAACAAGAAAATATTAAAAGAAACAAGGCTCAGAGTGGTTAGATGCTATGTATGGTCAGTTTTGTTATATGGATCTGAGACGTGAAACATATCAAAAAAGATTTAAAAGAAACTGGAAGCGACAAAAATGTGGTTTTATAGGAGGATGCTAAAGGTCCCATGGACAGACAAGAGAACTAACGAAGAAATACTACAGTTGATGGAAGAGAGACGAACACTGATGACTACCATCAAGTTAAGACAGACGAAATTTTTTGACGAGAAAAGAAGGATTAGAAAACTTGGCAGTGACAGGCATGGTGGAGGGCAAAAGATCAAGAGGAAAACAAAGATCAAAATATACAGACAGAATGAGAGAGGAAATGGGGATAGGAAATAACATCGAACTCCTGAGGAACACTAGAGATCGAGAAAAGCGGAAGTCCATGGCCGCCGACGCAGCAATGCATGGCACCTGAGAGAAGAAAACTACGAATGTGGGCGAGAACATTCATTTTACGAAATTTTATGAAACTGAAGAAGATTCTATGTCTGAGATTGATGAAAATGAAAATAAATCTGACTGCTATTGCGACTAAAGATGATATTCATGAAATCTCTGACGATTTTGCGATTCTATTGCTGGATTTGGACATGAATCTGCGAATGCCTGTGAAGAAGAGGATGGAGAGGAGGATTTTCAAATTTTCATTGCGCTTCCTAATAATCAGCTTCAAAAAGAAATCTGCTGTTGGAGCGCTTTTGAAATAGATCTGCATTCTTGCTCAGAGAAAGCAATTACCTCCGGCCCCTAAGGCAACGAAGAGACGATAATACTGCTACCCTCCTCCTCCTTCTCCTCCTCCTCCTCCTCCTCCTCCTCCTCACCCCAGCCGATGGACGATGAGCATTCAAACCCCACCGCGATCGAAGCTACAGCAGATGCCAAAGGTCTGTCCGAGAACATTAATTTCTACTCGTCTCGACTGAAAGCGTTTCCAGATGCCATCTTCACCGATCATCGAGACCCCGACACAAATTACTGCCTGAAACGAAGCAGAGACACCTCGAACACCTGCGTTTCATTAAATTGTCCGCCGAAGAAGACATCGACGCCCCTTTTGATCCCCTACGCACTCAACTCAATTCTCAGAAATGCATTTCCAAAGCAACCGATGAACCGGCCCCCACTCCGGGGTCAGCGACGGGTGCGGATCAGAGTCAGATTCAAAGAGAAGCAGACACGGAGAACGACACGCACAGATCAACGGATGCGGAAAGGCATAGATCAAACGACGCAAACAAGGGGAAGAAGAGGTCAACCAACGAAAAAGAAGAGGTCAGCCAACGAACGGGCCGTCTACCCCCACCCAGACAGATGCGAGACATCGCTCCAGGGACAGAACAGTAAAAACATTTCTGAAACATTTTTTAAGATACCAAGAAATCAGCATCCCACTTATCTTCGAGATATGCTATTGTATCACCAGCCATATATATCCACGAGGTCTGCAAATAAATGCCTTCTTGGAATTCCCTTGCGTCGCACTAAATCTGGGTGTAGGGCTTTTAGTTATGAATTGGACCGAATCGACCCTCCTCGGCTACAGTCTGCTCTGTCGATAGGCACTGCGGTTTGTGGTCTGAGGCGTCCGCGATGAACACCTATGTGTTTGAAATGGACGATAAAATTAATTTGAATTTTGAATTTTGACCCTTCAGAATGAACAGACATTGAGACATTAGAGAATAGCTACTGGAAACTACAGCCGTTTCCAAAGGACTTTTTAGACGCTATAGTTATAAATTTGTTTTTTAGTTATTAGTTTATCTTAAGAAAGGGAGATATCACGTGATAGATAACTGACGCTATGGAGGCCACACCCACTGGCCAATAGAGAACATTCGTATATAGCCATGTAGTAGTAGCTAACTTATATTGTGAACAGTCACTCTCTGGACGTGAACCTGATTACATGCTTTATATCTTAAGTGTCATTAGCTCTATACCTTAGCTGTAGGCATAAGAGTAGTAGACTAGTACCTCGGCACACGTTATACCTCTGCCTCTTATCCCATCTTCTGGTCTCCAGTCCACTGCTTGAGCGGTTGCATTCGCAAGATGTGACCAATGTATCTGCGTCTGCTCTCGCTTATTGTGTAGTGCAGCGCATTCGTCCCAGTTTCGTGCATACAAACATACATACACTAACTATTAGGGGCCGTCCATAGAGTACGTACGCACCGAGAAGGAAGGGGTTTGAGATTTAGGCGATTTTGCGTACGGATGCGTACGGAGAGATGGGGGTAACGACTGAATTTGTACGTACGCACCTTAAAATTTATAAATAGATAGAAGGTTGTGATATTCACACAAACATGTGATTTGAACAAAATTACTTTCTCACGGTCAGACAAAGGGTCCCAACTATTGTTCCCACTGTTATTTAAATATTAAAAGCCTTAAATTTAATAGTAAACAAATGCTTTTTGGCTATGGCTAAAAATTAATTTTCCCCGTGCGGGGGAGAGGTTTGCTAATTTGTACGTACACATAGGGGTAACCAAAATGTACGGTTTGCAACAGTAAGTAAGTAGGTAAAGTAAAATCTCGTGGATTTCTATAGCGCCTTGGAAAACAGCACAATAGTAGCTGCTTATTCTTAGGCGCTCAGCCTCTCTTAAAATAGCTATGGGGAAAGTATGTTATCAGTCAGAGAATAGTCAACATCCAAAGGGCAGTGAGGCTAGGTTGTTACAGCTATGGAGGAAATGATTTTAGAAAAAGAAAAGATTTAAGCTTAGACCTGAAGACTTGAGGAGATAATGCAGGAATTATAGGAAATGAGGATTCATATTTTATTGTTTTAAAGTGTCCAAGTCTGCCGAGGGAAGCTGGGATTGAGTTCTAAAGTTCAGGTGAGGAGTATGAGAAGGCACGGTTGCAAATTTTCAGGGATGACTGATTCAGTGGCGTGACAGAGTGAGGTAAGATGATGAACGTGTGGTTCGAGGTGGCTGAGGGGTTAATGGTGATCTAAGGTAGACAGGTTTTGATGACTGAAGTGAGCTATATGTAAGTGTTATTATCTTATATTGGATACGTTCTGTTATTTTAAGCCAATGTAATGATTTTAGTATGGGTGAAATATAGGAGAATTTAGGTGACTTAGTAACAGCACGAGCCACTGCATTTTGTATAGATTGCAATTTGTTGATAGAGGCTTTGGGAAGGTTATAGTAGAGGGAGTTACAATAATCTAATTTGAAGTGGACTATTGAGGTGGCAATTGTGGAGGCAGTTTTAATATCTAGGCAGGGGCGTAGGCGGCGAAGGACACGAATATGAACATAGCAGACTTTTGATAGTTGGAAGATTTGTGATTCGAAGTTTAGAAAAAAATCAAATTTGAATCCGAGATTTAGTTGGAACATAGGTTATTGTGGTCCCAGGAGCCAAAACTAGCTTAGGATTGTCAATTTTTTGGAGTTGTTGAGGTAGTCCAATTAAAATAAACTCTGTTTTAGATGGGTTAAGAGCGAGGAAATTAGATGACATCCAAGCAGTGATTGATGAGAATGCAGATTCAAGCTCAATAATAGAAGCATTGAATGAGTGAGGTGAGAAGGAAAGGAATAGCTGAGTGTCATCGGCATAGAGTTGGTGATTTTATATGGAGGAAATTAATTAAAGATGAGAGCGGTGTGGTGTAAAGGCTGAACAGTACAGGCCCAAGAACAGATCCTTGAGGCACTCCAAAATCTACACTGTGAGATAGAGAAATTTGGCTAAGACAGGACACTTGAAAAGACCGGGATTTAAGGTAAGATGAAAACCAGTTGTGAGCTTTTTCAGATATTTCAAACCAGAGAGAGAGTCGTTCGAGCAGAATTTTGTGATCTATGGTATCAAATACAGCAGAGAGGTCAAGGAGACAAAGGCCAGTGACTTGCCGAAGACCAATTGCGGTTAAGAGTCTGTCATGAATGTAGGTGAGAACGGTTTCAGTTGAGTGATGTTTGGTGTAGGCAGACAGATGAGAATTACATAGCGAGTTATTTGAAAGGTGTTCGGTCAGTCTAGAAAGCACAATTTTCTCAGTAAGTTTTGATAGAAGTGAAAGATTTGAGATGGGGCGATAGTCATTAAGATCTTCTCTGTCAAGACCAGGCTTTTTTAGGAGAGGAGTGACAAAAGAGTTTTTGAATGAAGAAGGGAAAGTGGCTGAGGTAAGAGAGAGGTTAATGATTCTAATTATGATAGGCATAAGCACGATGGCACACTGTTTGAGTAAAGAGGTAGGTATGGGATCTAGTTCACATTGTTTGTTTGGGAGAGAAAGTAGCAGTTTGGATACCTCTTCATCAGTTGCAGGAGTGAAGCTGGATAAATTGCATGGGGGTTGTGGGGAGAAGGGTAATGAGGAGAGGTGGTTTGAGTAATCGTGAGAGACTTAAGGACACTGCTGATCTTAGAGATTTTTGTAGAGAAGAAATTAGCAAAAGATTCAGCAAGTTCTGACAGAGAAATGGATTGAGGGAGAGGTTTTGATTCTTTGCGATGGAAAAGATCATTTACAGTTTTCCAGAGCTTACGAGGGTTTGAGCTATTTGTTGAAAAAAACTTAAAACTTAGCATGATTTAAAGTGGCTTAGAAGGCATTACTGCCTGTGTGAAAGCCATTAGGGGCACTGACGGGGCTTGAACCCGCTCCGTCAGCCTGACGCTCCAGCACGTAACCCACTCTGCCATCTTCCGCCCCCGAAATGATGTTAGAATAGTACTTCTTTTTGGCAGATGTAAGGAGATTATGGTAGCGGTTGGTGGCGGAACGAAGATTTAAAAGGTCAGATGGAGAATGTGTTCTATGGTATGTTCGTTCAAGACGTCTGCGAAATGACTTGAAAGCGTGAATGAAAGAGTTATACCAGGGTTTGCTGTTGTGTGATGAAAGAGGTCTTGTGATGAAAGGAGCATGTTTATCAAGAAGACCGGATAACACAGAATTGTATTTATTGATCAGTGACGGCAGAGAAGTGGGTGGGTTAGTAATTAGTTCAGATGATTTAATGTTGTCACAGAACAAGGCTACGTCAATTTTGTTAAGACAGCGGAATGAGTAGGTGCTACGAGGTGGAGGAGTTGGCGAGCAGATACTTAAAATGGAGTAGATGGGAAAATGATCAGATGGAGAGAAATTGGAGATATTGATGAAGAAGAAGACAGGAGGGAGGGGGGTTGAAAATATGACTTTTTTGCGTACGTACTATATGGATGGCCCCTTAACTAAGTTTCTGAATGCTGACTTTCTGAGTTTCTGAATGCTTACGTTTAGGATAAGTATTTGGGAAGGGATGGGTTGCATATTAACAGGTATGTTGCAGATAAAATAGCTAGAAGAATATTTGCACGTGTTAAATGCTGCTGTAAGGCTTTAAGCTAAGTAGGTTGACAGTTAGGGACAAAGCCATAATTATGTCTAAGTGGTAAAAGTGATAATAAAATATAGAGATAATACGTACGTAATTAGTCAAAAATCTTGGGTGACATAGAATATGGTTTCTCTAGCTGTCACATTTATAATACAGATGAAATTATTAAAACCGGCAATGTAGGTAGTATGTCAGGGTATGGAAAACCACTGAAATGTTTTTATGTAAATGCCAGGAGTATAATTGGGGTTTACAAAATGGCCGAGTTGGAGATGCAAGTAAAAGTTATGAGTCCAGACATTACCGGAATAACAGAATCGTGGGCCAAGTGGGACATTTATGACACCAAACTAAATTTACAGGAATATGCTATGTTTAAAAAAGATAGAGAAAATCAGAGCAGCAAAGATCATGGAGCAGGAGGGGTTCTACTTTACATTAAAGAAGGCTTGCATGCCACAGAGCGAAAAGAAATAGAAATTGATCACTTTAAGGAGCATATACGGTGTGAAATCAGAAGCAACCAAGATAAAATATTGGTAGGTTTTTTTTACAGAACACCAAGTGCTTTGGAAGGAACAGATAATGGAATGTTTGCTTTATTAAACAGGATGTCAAGAGAAAATGTTGTTATAATGGGTAACCTTAATTATCATGTAGACTGGGAAACACTGGATACAGAAAGACCATGTGATAGGAAATTTCTAGACGGTGTCAATGATAACTTTCTGCTTCAGCATGTGACAAGGCCAACAAAAGGCAACAACATAGTAGACCTGGTTCTAACAACAGAGGAGAGTATAGTTTCCAACGTGGAGGTTTGGCAAAATTTTGCGACAAGTGATCACCAAATGGTCAGTTTTACTATTAACTTTGAGATAGGTCGATAAAAGCAGTTTCTAGAATGACGCAAAGTTTTTAAGGGAGAATATGACCTGGCAAGGAAGATGATTACAAAAATGGATTTGGAGAGGGAGATAGCTGGAAAAAACACAGAGGAAGGCTGGAGCATGTTTACCAAATGTATGTCCAAAGTCATATAGTTGACCATACCCAAACAGAAAAAAATTAATAACAAAACTTTCTTGGATAACAAAAAAAGTGCAACGGAAAAGAAGGGCGAAGAACAAAGCATGGAGGTAACTAAGTAAACTCAGATTGGTAAGTAAAGAAAATGAGCAGAATCAGCACAGGCTCGAGATCTTGGAGGAACAGTATACTCAGAAAAGAAAAGCGTCAGCAGTTACTAACAAGATAGCTATTGCAAATTTTGAAGGAAGTTTGGCAAAAAATATAAAACAGAACAGTAACAGTTTCTACAAATATTGAACCTGTAACAGAAAATTGAGACGAAAGGACACAGTCGGTCCTAGTGATGGTTCCATAATTTAATGGTGGGAATGAAATGCATTCATAGGAAATTGGGAAGTTGGCTAAATATCAATAAAAAGTTTGTTGAAAGAGGCTGAAAAAGGAATTTTTCTTTAATTTTACTGCACTTTTACCAAAAATAGGTTGAGAAGCAAAAAGAAAGTCAGCCGTAGGCTTTTCCCCGTAGTTTTACTAGACTTTTACCCAAAAAATACATGTAGGTTTCACACACAAGAAAATTAAAAATTTAAAGTCCGGTGGGGGATACATCTCCACTCATCCCCCTCTTGAACAATGCGGGATGTGTAATAACAGACAATGTAGGAACTTCACAGATTCTAAATAGTTAGTTAGGGGCTAACTTGTATAGCGCTATTGCCATATGAGGTTAGGGTCAAGAGCGCTTCAAATAACTAGTTTTGTTCAGTATATACACATACAGAGTATAATACACTAATTCTATGTCAGAAGCCATAATTGTGTTCGATGGAAACGAAAAAGAAAAATGCTAACAGATATACAGTAGTGTGTACAAAAAATGTGTTGTCAAGGTTTTGACCACTTTAAAGACAGACAAGAGCCCAGGATTAGATGGCTTACAGCCGACGTTTCTTTGCCCCTGTTCGAAATGAAACAGGACGTGCAATTGCATTAATAATCAATGAATCATTCAGAACTGGAGAAGTACCATAAGACTGGAGAGATGCATTAGGCAGCCCACTGTTGATGAAGGGAAAAAGAAGTGAACTAAGCAATTACAGACCAGTGAGCCTAACTTCTGTATTCTGAAAAGTTATGGGAAAATACTGAAAGAGAGCATTTTGGAACATTTGACTAGGCATAAATTGTTAATGATAGTCAGCATGAATTTACAAAGAGGCGTTCATGCCTGACCAACCTGTTGGACTTTCTGGAGGAGGTTTTTGATAAGCTAGATGAGGGCAAGGTAGCTGACATAAAATATTTACATTTTGCCAAAGCTTTTGATAAATTGCCAAACATAAGACTGGCTGCCAAACTGAAGTCTTGTGTCCAATAAAAGGGAATATTCTCAGATGGATTCAAAATTGGTTGAAGGAAAGAAGACAGAAGGTTGGCATTAGGGAGGCCATTCAGAATGGGTAAGAGTTATTAGTGGAGTGCCTCAGTGCTCAGTTGTATATGTTTATTTTGTTCATCATCTTGCATTACTTAATCTATTACTATGTAAAATATTAATTTACTAGGTACCTCTTGGCGGGAATTATGTTTCCCTTTTGGTATCCTTGAATCTTTGTTTCCATCATATGTATTAATTTTAGTAGCTAAATCAGCTGTTATTATTTTAAATATAATTTCATGTTTTGTTATAAATGTTATGTATTATATTGGAACTATTGGAAAGAAAACTTCAAGCTTTAAACTTCATTGCTCTTTCTAATGTACAGGATATAAATTATATCGATGACGGATTACTATCCAAAATTTCAAAGTTTGCCGATGATACAAAGATACGCAGAAATATAGACTCTGAGGATGATGCTAAAATTTTGCAGATCTAAGGAAATTGTTTCAGAGATCTGTGGACAGTCAAATGCATTTTAATATTGACACATGTTCTGTAATGTATGTTGGGAAATCTAATAATGGTAATGAATGTACTTTAGGGGGAAGGTTCTAACCACAACAGAAAAAGAAAGAGATTTGGGGTAATCATCCATAGAAGTATGAATCCATCTCAACAACGCACGGAGGCAGCAAAAAGGAGAAACAAAATGATGGGAATGATGAAAAGGACAATAGAGAGTCGAGACAAAGATATAATCATAAAACTTTAAAAGTCATTAGTAAGTAAGGCCTCATCTAGAATGCTGTGTTCAGACATGGAATCCATTCTAGAAAAAAGATATAGAGATTTTAGAAATAGTGCAAAGACGAGCAACGAAGATGGTCAACGGATGCCATAATTTAAGCTACGAAAAAGACTTAAATATTGTGGACTGACAACATTAGAAAGGAGAAGAGAGAGAGAGAGAGAGAGAGAGAGAGAGAGAGAGAGAGAGAGAGAGAGAGAGGCGTTTGATAGAAACATACAACATAATGACTGGGAAAGTAGATGTGCCATACGATCGATTCTTTACATTGGCACACTATAGCAGCACAAGAGGCCACAAATGCAAATTGTTTAAGCAGAGGGTTGGTCCAAGAATGACAATTTTTTTAGTGCAAGGGTTGTGGACAAACGGAACAGTTTGGACGAAGTGGGAGTGACAGTTGAAACAGTAAACGGATTCAAAGGCTATCTCGGAAAACTAGATTATTGAATGCAGAGTGTTACTACAGTGGTTTTCACACAGGCTTACTTAGCCTCCTAATTTCCTAAACCACTTTAAATCACATTATTATTATTATTATTATTATTATTATTATTATTATTATTATTATTATTCCTCTGTCTCCATCTCTACTCTGTGCGTTCCACATTCCCATCCTCCTCTCTTTTTATTCTTCCTAATTCCCGCCTTTCTCATTTTGAAGTACGGCTAAGACCCAGTACCCTCTGTATTTGCCCGAAGTTAACTGATCTGTCACTCATTTACAGTGGTAAAATGCATAACAATGGCACCATTGCGAAGGTCATGGATGTTGCAAACGTTTTTTAATTTTTTTCAACATTACTTTTTTCTATATCTTTACGTTTTTTAAAATTTTATTGTGTTTTTCAACGGCATTTGTAATATATAGTACACGTGGCACTTAGTGTACGAGCACAGGTGATGATTGTTTCAGCTTGCAGACACCAGAGATGGGCACAATTAGACAAAATCTAATCAATTAGAATTAGAATTAGTTGCTTCTAGCACCTAATTGATTAGCATTAGAATTAGCTCTTCACTTTGTTCAATTAATTAGAATTAGCATTAGCTGCTGTCTAATCAATTAGAATTACAATTAGATTGTCGATGTTCGCGATACAGTTGACACACCACGCAAAGCAGTTTTAAAATACTAATTTAATATCGGCAGTAATTGCATGCAGCTGCAAATGGTTGGAAATGGCCGGCATTTCCAGTTGTCAACAGCAATCACACAAAACACTTAATCTATCAGCTGTAAGTTTTTCATTGCTAATGCTACCATGATCGTCTCAGCGTTATACTATGAGCATGCGTTTCAACATTATTCTCAGGCTGCCTCGGATGGCTAATTGTCATGTAATTAAAAAATAATTAGAATTAGCAGGTAAATTCTAATTGATTAAAATTACGATTAGCTGATAAAATTTGCCAATTAATTACAATTAGAATTAGCTGGTCATCTAATCGATTAGCTAATCATTCCTAATTACTTCCTAATTGATTAATTACCCATCTCTGGCAGACACCAGGCTGTCTATCAACGAAGAGACAATATTAAATAAAGGGTTCGACATCATATTATCCATTATTAGATGATTGAATAATTAGCGTCAACATGTTCGATGCCTTTCAGAAAAATTTCAAATCATTTCGATGATGGATGTTGCTCCATTTGAAGTTTCTTCGTCCACAAAATTCGAACAGTTCATTGCCGTTTCGTATGCATGGAGTTATAGCACCAGGATTCAAAATGAGTCGTCTATTACTCTTTCGCATATTCGCATTTATGAAGACAGACATCCGTTTAGCCTTTTGTTCGTAATAAGCATGGGCGATATCGATTATCCATTTGACATGTTGTGGAACAAGAAGACACAGAATCTCTTTGTTATGAGCCGACCCACAGGTGTTTGGCAGATAAAATGGGAAGATCACTTGGTGAAGAAGTTCTCATGTCCCCCTGCAGCCACTGCAGGTTTTATATCACTATCAAACGACGGAAACGTTCTAATAATTGGCGAAGATGACAAGATTCTCTATGTCTGCAACATCAATGGAACACTCGTTCGCAAAATATCTTTTGTGCGGAATGATTTTCATGTTCTTTATACACCGTTAGATGAATATTCGTTTGATTTCGCATGTTATCATCCTAGTTTGTATGATCGGAAGAGTTTCAATCCAGTTGAATTGCGTCTTTTTGAAATGAGAGACTTCAATCAACAATCGATTCTTGACGTGAGTGGAACTAGTGAGCGCAACGTTCCGTCAGCGATTGTAAAGCGCTTCTCGTTCTTCATCTTGAGTCATGTTCCAGAGAAATGCAATGAGTTTCGTGTGTTCAAAGTAACGATTGAACGCATGAGCAAAATCTCCAAGCACTTAGAAGCAAAATACAGCAGTTTGGATGAAAGTCTGATAGACGAGTTTCATTCAAACAGAGGTGGTCGATTCAAATATGTTGATACTGTTGAAAGGTGCTTCGTTCCATGGGATTCCGATGACTCGCGTGCAGTGTCGAAGCTGTCACCGCTGCATGTTTCATATTCTTTCGACAGCGATACAAACCATCTAATCGCTGGCTTGTCGAATCTCTACAGTGAGGACCAGGAATTCTTCATTTTGCTCTTGGAATGACTATCTGACAATGACTACTTTGTTTGCATCTTTTGAAAATGCAGAACAATAACAGACTTGATGGAATAATCGATCTTAGACAATTTTCAGTCCCAATTCTAATATAAGGGATTACATATTCATGAATGTATATCTTCATGAATATCTTGCGTCCGAGCTATCACGAGTGGCTGACCACGCGGGCCGGTGTCGTATAAATTTATTTCCCCCATAAAATTATTTCCTGGTCAAATTTTGATTGGTCGGCACATAGACTGTCAATCAAGATTAGAACCGCCCTCCCATAGCAACGACAACCATAATTTTATTTCTTACTTGGAAATTCTTTGCAGGCAACCAATGGAAATGCTTGAAGCAATTATATGGGTGGAGCCATAAGGCATAGCACGTGTGACGTCACAGGTTTGCATAATGGCAAATCATACGCAAATCTCATGCATATTCACAAGTTCATAAATATACATTAACTAGAACCACGGCGATTGGCTTCCGTTGAGAGTCAATCACAGTCGTCCTACCCAACATTTGTTTTTTCGAAATCGGACAATCGCGATTTTCGCAAAGTAGCTTCAATTAGCTTCAAGTTTCCATTTGACAAAGTGACTTCAAGTTTACATTTAATGACATATAAATTGCAATAAACACTAATGTGTATCAAGCTCACTGTTATATTGTTCTGCGCTGGTTGTTTAGTTACTCATCCTAGTTCATTCATTGGCGCTGGTTTCTCAATTAACTTCTATGGCGATATGTAGATATAATGCCCAGGGCTTCAGCCGATGGCACACCAAATCCAAATTGAATTGGAGCCAGGCCAGAGGCGGTTCTAGGCCTAGGCCGGGTAGGCCATGGCCTACCCAAAACGTTGTCTGGCCTACCCAAAAAATTTCGTGGCCTACACTGTGGCTGGCCTACCCGAAAAAATACGTGGCCTACCTATAGCTGGCCTCCACCAAAATGCGTTGTGTGGCTGGGTAATTAGTGCGTATGGCCTACGGTACGAGGCTATATCGGGTGTACTGTAGTTGTAAGGCCAATTTGAATCTCCAGACTCCAGCCACTCATCAGATACCTTCTTTTCCATTCGGTTTCCATGCAGATGTCAAGAAACTTTATCTAATTGATCAACCACCACCGACTGATCAATGGTCGTTCAACGGTCTTCGCACAAATTTTATTCCCACTCCCACCCTCCTCAGTGTCTAATTTGTTAGATGTACTGTTACTGGTAGTACTTACCCTCCCTTCCCCATCCCCCCGTATTCCCACAGAATTAGCAGACTTCCAGGCGAGTGTCGCAGAGTTTAAGAACTACTTTTAGGCGTTTTCGCCATGGGAGTTGTTCCTCTTGCTGTCGTTGCTGATCATAATCAAGTTCCCTCTAAGGAATGGCCTTATCTGACGGTTGATGACATGGATGACATGACTGTGTTGATAATCAATTCTCAACGTCGTCGGACATCTGGTGTAATCTACATGTAATGTATGTTCCGGTTAAAAGATGGAGAAGCAGCAGTAACTATCGTGTAAGACGGCGACCTAAGCTAAGCGCTAACATTCAGTCCGTTTAAGATTGCAGCTCATATAAGATACAGTCTAGGGCTCTAAGCCTATCATACAAATGACTATAACACTCTATAATACTATTGTAATTAGAGATGGATAGGCCTAAATTTCTGGTTAAACGCGCTCGAGTTAGTGGAAACGAAGAAGTAGAAGATTGACGATTCAACTGGGCCTACAAAGACAACAGTTACTGTTGAATCTCAAGACGTTCAACATCACTCAACGGATGTAAGCCAATCAATTTCACAAGCAGCAGAGGCTGAATCAGATGGTCTGTGTAAGACAACTGTAGCTGATATCAGCAAGGATTATAAAGATCAACCTTTATAAAGATCAACCTGTGCAACCTAATCTGCGCTTCTTTCCGAAAACAAAATTTGGTCAGCGTTTCACGAGAATTTAACTCTTCGTTGTATGACAGGTAGGCCCCTATCATTTCTTGGGATATTCAGTTGCAAGGAATGCCATATTTTGTTTTGTGTGCCGTCATTTTTGCCCACGATCAGGATACCAGGAATGACCAATCTGCTAAACGGAGACCGGGTTGCGTGGTTGGAAACATATTGACAGCAAACTATCGAAACATTTCGCAAGCGTGATGCATTCTGATGCTCTTGCACAGAGGACAACACAACATCCGGTGAAGCGGACAATTTTTGGCTTGGGTGTGAGGGAGGCGTTTGGACCAGATAATAAAGGTTGGAATTTAAATTGAAATTGTTTCCATTTTATGGCAGTAATTTCTCCAATCGCTATTGTTGAGCTAACTATTGTTCCGTCACCTTACAGGGCACCGGCATTTTCCCTATGAATTGGCGCATACCTGAGTAAAGTGAACATGATACTAGTAACAGATGGCTTCTAAACGCATCTGCTTCAAAATATTTTCCCCTACAGGCGTCTAACGTGATTGTGCCTTGAAAATAATCTAGCGGCATTCACGTTGGTCACGCATGAACGCATTCGACACCAGCCGCGTCCTAGGAATCCATAGTATCGCAGTCAACGTGTTAAGCTGCGAGGTAAAACGTGGGTCTGGGGAAAGTAATGGCAACCTACCCCAGATTAATGGCCTATACCACCCACGTCGCTGATTGCCTAGACCGGAGATAAGCGCCGGAACCCAATGCTCGGATTCGAGTACGGGACCTATCTTTCATCTTCTATCATCTGGGTTTTATGGTCTTTATATTGCGCAAAGGTTTGCAACTATCAAAGAGGTCGCTGCCTTTTTCACAACGGAACGTGTCAAACAGGTGGCTGTGAACCCGGATGGACTGGGAATGGGTGCTCTCTAAGAGGTACGTTGGACATTCTTTGAAAGAGCTATTGTCAATGTATTTGAAATTCTAATGGGCCTCAACCTTCATTTGAATAAGTAGAAAGTGCTCAATGAAAACATTTAAGGACGGCGAGAGTTCTTACTCTTTTACCGCAAATATCTTAACATGATAGCCATGTGCACCCATATTGTGCATTGGGGCAAGGGGTCAGTTGCCCTATGGAAAATGTAAATCAAATTTTCGAAGCTACGTTTTGGCTTTAGCTATTGATTTTCACGCTAAAATTTGGAAACCTTGCTGAAATATTTCTGAAAACTACATTTTGGCTTTATAGTGAACACACGGCACACAGCGGCGAGCTTCTTCTGCTTGTCCGACTTTTCGACCCCAAATACCCGAAATTTTGTTCCCTCGAAAAATTTATGTGAACTCCCATGTTGGCAGCTTTTATTTCTTCTCTATACATATCTTCTCTGAAGTTGTCCATCCACTTCGACAAAATCGGAAGGAATAGACTCAACTGGTATGGACAATTGTACATGTCAACAGCATGGATGAAAGGAGCTGGACAATGTGATTCAAATATGAACCGCATGAAAAGATTATACTTCCTCTCAAGCTTTTTGAACGGAAATAATAATTCAAAGTGAATCGCCTTAAAGGCATGTCACAGACACATTGTCCACATCATAAACATTTAAACGCTTGATGACACATTTGATAGCATTATATATAAACGCTAATTCTACTTTCAGTAGCTTAATCAAAATGTATCAATCAATGCAGCCACTGTTTCATGCGCGCGGGCATAGTTACCACATTCTCAATATTAGAAATTCTGCTATGACAATATCACCAGCTTTCCTGATTTTTTGTTACAAGAGTGCAATGATTGAATTACGGCTACAACTCAGTTTTGAACGTTTCTTTATGAATATTATTTGATTTTGATCGTCACTGCACATCTGATACACTGTATTTGACCTAGGCAATTTTGACAATATCAACTTCGAGTATTGCGTGCATGCTAACATTAGTGATTAGTTGAAAATCATGATAATGGAGCTACCAAATTACCGTATAATATGCACAAACTTTGTTTTAGACTGCAATGTTAATCATGGAAGCTGTGACGCCAGAGAATATTATGTGCAAAGGTTGAACCAATTGTGAACAGAACTATATCATTTTGTCGATGTCCAGATGGTTATGGAAAAACAGGGACAGAAGCAAATTGCACTGGTTGGCAATGTTTCGCATTTATGTCTGTAAGTAGGCTTCTAGATATTTCGCCAGGGAGACCTAGAGTGAATCTGCACTCTTCGTGAAACCGATTAAGTTCATATAGCTGTCTATCTGATTGTAACTATATAAGAGAAATGCTTGTTTGACAGAATTAATATAAATTGGAATGCTTGACTGAATTGAACATAGTGCATAAAACCTAGTGCTTCTCAAAAATAAGGACGAAGAGAAAACAATCTTTATGGACTCAAATGCCACAACTCAGGTACTTTCGAAATAAGAATTATTGGATTGCTTGCAATATCCATTGTAGCGTTAGTATTAAAAACTCGTAGGACTAGTGATTTCTTCAGTATTTGTAGGAAGAAATTTTATCAATAAGTTGCAATGGCAATTTTGGGAGCAATGGCCTACAGTCTTAAACACTTTTAATGATAAACATATCTGTTGAAGAATTCCTATGAATATTTTATCTCATCTGTTATAATGCATAGCATTTGCAGAGTTTGCGGAAGATGCTGAGAAATTCTACAACGAATCTGCACTTGCATTTTGGATAGCTATCGTGCGTTTTGTTATGTTTACGATTTTTGATCCATAGGGACTGCATTTAATGCTTATGTTCTTGTACTGCAGTGGTACTCAAACCGCGGCCCATAGTCCGGACCGCAAGGTTGGTTCTTGTGGACCGCCGCAGTTCTTTGAATGGGTGTATGAAACTTTTTGAACCTGAATTTCAACGACTTTCAACACAGGGAAACCCCTACTAAACCATTTAAAACCCAGTCATTATTATAAATATTAGCTTGCTTACTTACTGTTATCATTGCAATCATGCGTTGATATAGTTCCGTTTCCGCCTTCATACTGTTCCTGCTTTATTACAGTTTTGGTCACTGAGTAATAAATCATAATTAAAGTCTTTAAAATATGTACCAGTCTATATCTAATATTACCAAAAATTTCTGCGACAGGGGAAAGTCTAAAATCTATTCCTGCATTTGAAAATTTTGTCATTTTTCATCTGCTGACTTTGTGCTCTTATAACAGTCTATTAAGAGGACCCGTAGATACTACGACTTAGTAGTCATATTAGTAATAGGACTTCTTTGTATAGCTAACTAATGGACTCTCAAGAACGATGGAAGACGGAATGTTGACCGGCTTCAACAAATTTTCAGTACCCCTGTTAATCTACTGTGTTGTCATGTGTGATAACTGATGACAAAAGTTGTAGGCCCTATATCGATAAAACGAGTGAACGGATTCTAATGAAACTTTGCATTCATGACAAAAAAGATGTCTCTTCATGCTGAAAAATTTCATTGAATCGGCGCTGACTTTAGCATGGACTATGGGTTGGTGTTAGGGTCAGTAAATAGCCTAATTCAGACGTAATTTTAAACGCCTAAAGGTACATCTATTTTCAGTAGTTGGTCCAAAACGTTATTAGTATCCATTCACTCTTTGAGCGTGCTACCCAACTTTTTCGTTAACCTCTTACATTGCAGTTATCGGATTGTTTATTGACCCTAACACGGCACCAGTCCCACACCTTAGCCTGCACCGATTCAAGCGAAACTTTAAATACTGTACATAAAGAGACTTAGGCCTATCGTTATGCTATTATTGCAAAATTTCATTAGCATCTATTCACTCGTTTAAGCCCTTTTCAAATTTTGCCAGCAGATGTCGTGCGTTTAATTATATTTAAGGTTTTTGGCACCGTACATTTTAAGGCGGCCATTCTTAAATTGGCAAAATCGACGATTTGTAACCGAAAAGGACCGAATTTTCTAGTTCACTAATATCAATGCGAGGCGCTTGAGGGTTCTAAAGTGAAATGTGAGCGATATACAGTATCAAAATGAATTTTTGGGTCACGAGTGTTAAGTATGGGGTCACTAGGGAGATGCATTCAATAGAGACACGCCCCACCGGCCTCTCAGTGTCCCCAAATAGAGCCGCCTCAGGTTACTTCCTCTTCCTCTTAAAAGAACTAGCGAGCAGCCTAAACAGTCAGCAAAACTGATATTAATTTGCGGCCAAAGAAATTAGAGCTGAGCTATGACCTATAGAATTACTGAACATAGTCTCCAGCCTTTCCGATTTCAATGCGTTGTTGCTGCATCTCTTATTTAGAATGCATTCACGGAGCTGTATTCGATTAACAGCGTTTCTTCCTTGTTCGTGCGATGACTAGCCCGGTGATACTGCTTGCGATTGGTATCAACATTCTTTCGTCTGTAATTGCAACTATAGCCCACAATTTTACAATTTCCACGGATGTCAACAAACCAGGCAAGATGCTGCGTTGAAGATGATAGTTGTAGACCTTTTTACTGGAAGATTATACTGTATACTCACTGCCCTTTTGATGTTGACTATTGCCTGGCTGATCATATATCCTTCCCATAGCCAGTGTTTAATCTAGACTCCAGGACTCCGGGGGAAACTGAAAAAGCCGGAGGAGGTGAGTCAGCTAGGGGGCTGCTGTTATTTAATGTAGTATGCAAAAATTTCCGGGAATTTGAAATTTCCGGGAGGAAGGGCAATTCCCCCCGAAAACGGCCTAGATTAAACCATGCCCATAGCTAATTTAAGAATGGCTGAGCGCCTAAGAATAAGCAGCCACTGTTGTGCTGCTTTCCAAGACGCTATAGAAATCCACTAGATTTTATTTATTTATTTATTTATTTATTTATTTATTCGCTCTGCTGTAAATTGGAACTTTCACACATGCTGATAATACCAGAGTCAGGGTAGTCATAGAAACAAGCCTGCGCAGTCAAAGATGGCATGATATCATATTATGCAGCACACTACAAGCCACAAACAGCAAGGAAGTTAGCAGTATAGCTAGAATTATTTTAATGGCCATGAGCTGCTAATTACAGTAGATCTGCTCTATCTAATTAACGCTAATACGCATCCGCTGTTGTTGGAATATGGAAATAGATTAGGGCACTATGCCTAAACTGATATTTCGGAAGTAACAAATTTTCTCATACTTAAGAATTCAGTGCGACATGGCCAAAAACAGTGAGACACAGAAATCTAGCTTTGAGTGTATTGCTATCGGCGTCGTCGTCATATTGGCGTCGGGATTTATTGCGAGTTTGAATGCAGACGGTGAGATTCTCGTTATTTCCATTTTATATTCATTTGCTCCAGAAAAACATTGGCGATCGAGATGATCGAGACATAAGCGCAGTTGTTTAATCATTGCACCATCGACATGTAACGACGACCGCCGTTAAATTTCGATTATTGTTATAAAAATATAGAAAGATAGTCTTTATTATTATATAGGCTACATATTTGCATATATTAGGGGCACGGCGAGAAGTGACATGATTCTTGACAGGCAATCAGAGGGTAACTATAGCCATCGTGCAGCGACCTTGGGTAAGTTGTCCAACGCTGTCTTGCTCCGCACTTGCAAGTTGACACTTTGTGTGTGACTTAACGTGCGTTAACAGCCGCGTAATAATATATATATATATATATATATATATATATATATATATATATATATATATATATATATATATATAATTCTCGATGTCTGACGGACGGTCTGTCGGATACGATACACGGCAGGTGTTGGAAGACGCTGTTGCAACGACAACCAAATTGTTTGATCAAAACTGTATAATCAACGGAGCGTCTTAATTGCAGCTCAAACCCCGTTCCCCTTCCCCTCCCCATCCCTCTCCCAATCGCCCTGACCCCAATCCATCCCGCCCCTGCCTCAACCATCCCCGCCCCGCCCTACCCCATAGCCCCAAACCCCGGTCCCTTCCCCTCCCCATCCCTCTCCCGACCCTCTTCCCTCTCCCTCTCCCTTTTCCAATCGCCCGGCCCCAACCCATCACTGCTCTCCGCCCTACCCCACCGGCCCCAAACCCCGTTCTCAAACCTACACAACGCTGCTCCGAAAACCAGTACAACCCACTTTCCTCCTCCCAAACCTCCCTTCTCTCACCCAATGCCCTGCCCCTGTTATTATATATTTATATTTACTCCTTCCAAACCTCAATACCTATTTTTTAATTTAATGAATACTATACATATGTTCACTTACATGTGTTCATTATTGCGTTATTATTTACGTAATGTGGACATTGTCACAATGCGTTGTTGGGCGGAGCTTGAGGAAGTGACGTGATTTTAACTTACATAATTACTACAGTACACTGTACAGTGTCATAAATTGCCCCAGTGGCGTGATTTTTACATACATAATTATTACGTGGCGCGGAGCTTGGCCAGGTGGCGTGATTTTTACGTATATACAAATGCAACTGTGCATATATAATAGGCCTATCTATATATACATATGTACAATATTGAAACTTTGTTCATCTCGCGTTATTCTTTTGAATTAGCATTGAACCAGCTGATGAACACGCGTAATTCCTCGATCGCAATAAGCTTATTCGTATATGTAGACTACGCTATAACAAAGTCTGGATACTCTCTTTAAATAACTGACAATGGATGAAGGGTGAATGAATGTCGAGACCCCAGAAGAACGAAGCCAGCGAATGGCGCGAGAGCGAAAGCAAAATTCTCGAAAGAAGTCCGGAGAATCTAACTGTTCGGCGTTCTCAAAATACACAAAAAGTCCAGCGTTCACGAGCTTTCCGACAATCAAGTGAGAATGAGTATCAGGCTGTTGCTCGGCGTGCAAAAGCAGCACAGCAAACAAGAGAATCAAGCACTGCATGTCATTCGACACTGCCAAATCATTACACTTACCTTGACTATCAAGTTTCAGAAAATTCACGCGAATGGGCGTTATCTCGGTTGAAGGAAAAGGCGGCGAGTTAAAGACAATTAATTGCGCAAAAGCTCTTGCATTTGCGCAAAATCGGGTGGTAAAACAGTCAATTCTCCTCCGTCATTTTTGACGGGTAAACACCTAGCAATAATATATTTGCGTGTGTCTATGTGTGTGCATGATTTAAAATACGGCAGCCGGGTGCACAGAAATATAGGGTCTGGATCAGATTGAAGGCATGCTATAGTTAGGCCTACTAAGTACTTCTTGAAATTTAAAAATAGGTTTGTTTGTGGGGTGTTTATATGAAGTAACCAATGTTTCAGAATTTCTTTCGGAACATTACTTCGGTTGTTTCTACAATAACGCCACACAGAAAGAATATAACAGAAGCAGTGAACCTCTGAACAAAGAGGACCAAACATTTGAGCACTGCATACAACATTGCAAGACAAAGTCTAAGTCATATGCCAGGCTGCAGGTATTGCAGGTAATTCACATGTTTTAGACAATTTCTTCTTGCGTGCTTGCTAAGATGAATGTTTTGATATGCCTAACAGCTGAAAACCAAAAAGAAAGATAAATAAAAGTGGGGTAACGAAGACGGTAATTTCGTATTTGTGCCACAGAAAAGTGTTCTTAGATATTGACAGCATTCCGCTGTCAATAATTCTACACATTTCTATGTTGATACACAAATGATATTCTTACAAGTGTATGGATAATTTATGAATACATACGAGCTTTACGGTTGAGTGACAAAGGATATCCCGACCCATTGAAGCTCGAGAACTGGAACCGTGACACCAGGTTCCAGTTCTCTCTCTCTCTCTCTCTCTCTCTATCTATCTATCTATCTATCTATCTATCTATCTATCTATCTATCTCTCACAGTCTCTCTCTCTTTCTCTCTCTCTCTGTGGACAACCAAGAGGATAGGAGGATGAGATCTTAAACGAACCTGTTTGGCCTGTTCCCTTAGATTGATACCCTGTTGATCTGACACTGATCTTTCCCGCTTGATCTGACTCTGCACTCTATAATTCGGATTGATTTGGAGTCCGCGGACATTATGATAGTGGCGCCATAGAACTATATGTGCGCATCACTGCAAGATATTTGTCAATATAGGATGTTCTGATGCCAAAATATGATGCAATAAATTTCAAACTTCCAATAGAGATTGGGTTCCTTTGTCTGGACACGCATAGACTCTCAATTATTAGTTTAAAGCAGCGGTTCTCAACCTGTGGGTCGCGACCCCCACGGGGGTCGAATGACGATTTGCCAGGGGTCGCCCGAGACCATCAGACATATGGGGTTGTCTCTTGTCTTGTTATTGTACAAAATTCACTCAGTGGTAGTTACGACGTACTAGTTGTTTTACTATAATTGTCATTCGAGGATAGACATGGAGACAATTAAATAATAACGATTTCGAAAATTTTGTTTGTCGTAGCATTAATATTTTTATCAGTTTACATTGTGAACGAAAATAATTTTACCGTTGGGGGTCGCCACATAATGGGGAATTGAATTAAAAGGGTCGCGGCACTATAAAGGTTGAGAACCGCTGGTTTAAAGGCTTTGTGTCTATCACAGAAATTTTGCTTTAAAACAATGCATTGGCATGGATAAAATGTTTCGTGCAGATCTCTTGTCACCCTTGTTAGTCTATAGCCAGCTGCGAAGATTAATGGCCTGCCATCATCACAGATTGCTTCCATTCTCCCAAATGAACTGTGCATTAATAAATGTGTAGGATAAATTTATTGCGTTGCTCTCTCAATCTGTAGAATGGATCCTTCTGTGAATGTCTCGATGAATTAGGACTTCAAGTGAACGATTCATTATGTAACAAAACTTGCGGAGAAAATACAACTCATAGTTGTGCTGGAACAATACACACATTCTTCCCAACTTATGTTCTGTATACAGGTTATGATTTCGAATCGCAACTGTTCTAATTTGTAACCGAGTAGGCCTACTAATTTGCATTAATGAATTATCGAGTGCTTTGTATAAATATCCTGGTTTGACAATCTTCGCCTGTGCAAATTATTTTCAAGAATAGTAGCGGGACTTAAATCGCTTTGAAAATTTAGATTTCGAGTGGGATTGAATAATTAGAAGTCTGTGGTTTTGACCGTCCAAGCCTCGGACCAAATCACGCATTGCAGTCATTATTTTTTATTAGCGATGAACAGATCAATCCTATGTAAGTAAGTAAAATCTTGTGAATTCATATAGTACTTTCTAAAGTAGCATCGCAGTAGCTGCTTATTCTTAGGTATCAGCAGCCAAATGTTGGGGGACAGTCATCCAGATTAATTTTATCCCTAGGTCATCTTCAGTGGCGTAGCGTGGGGGTCAGGGTAAGTCGCCCCGGGAGACAACACTTTTGTATGCGTAAAATTATCGAGGAGGTACAACCTTTTTGAGGGTGCATTATATCATAAATGAGACAGTGAGTGTAAATAAGCAAATAAAAGAAAAATAAGAGTAGCAAAATTATATTTATATTCAAATTTTTAAAAATTTTAAGAAATAGCTGATAACCTTTTTGCTCGTCAGACTGATTAGGTTTTTTTTAGTTTCCTGGTATTTATTATCAGTTGAATAACGGTCAATAACCATTGCAGTATGTCCAATTGGTACTTACGGTCCTCAATGTTACAATGCGTGTCACTGTGAAGGAGGATCTTCTTGTAATAAGAACACTGGAAACTGTCCAAATGGATGTCATGGAAATTACACTAGAGCGACCTGCAGTGTACTAGGTATACGACAAGATTATTAATATTTTTATTGTATGAATTAAATCAAACTGCCATTGAAATTCACATGGTCACGGCCTCTATAGCGTCATACCATAATAAATAATCTAAAGTGGAATAAATAGACAAGTCACCAAAAAGGAATTCATAACACAGCTCTCTAACTACTATAAAATAACATATTACTGATCAATTGTAAACAGACCGATACAGATTTTGATATTGTATTTGAAGTACGATTAATTAATTAAGACATTTCGTAAATAAATCTACCAACAGCACAGACTGATTGAGAGTTGCTGCTAGTGGGACAAACAAGTCCCCAATAGGCGATTCGACCATCAATAGAGAATCTTATGTATGTTAATTATTTGCTCTGATTAGGCCTACAGATGATCAGAAAATATGTGTAGACCTTAGTAAATTCTGTTTGTTTTTCTAAAGAGTCACTTTCGGAACAGTATATTGGATGCTACAAAGACGATAGCACAGCATTCCGCATTCGAGCAATGTCACGTGTAGATGCGAATGATGGCGATCCGTATAGGTCTAGTTACAAACCTATGTCTTTGCAGCAGTGTACGGATCTGTGCTCTTCTAAAAATTACTCTTTCTCAGGAGCACAGGTATTGGTCATGCATGAAAGACAGTACTCGATGCCAAATTTTGTAAAAGCGTGACGCAAAGTGTGAATGCGAATAAAATGTTTATTATTTTCTAGAGGACAAAATGGTCGCACAAATTATCGATCAAGTACAGTTACAACTTATCTTTGTTTTCTAGTCGTTAGACCTATTGCATCGGGCCTATTGAAATTGATAAAGATAATATTATTATTGGCGTGCATTGGCGTAGACACTGGGGAGGCAAGGGGCCGCTCCATATTTGGACTGGACGGTCGTGAGTTTTGCGCAAGACCGTTGAGTAGGTTGGAGGGGCAGGTAGCATATCAGATCGAAGTGAATGCGAGAAGTGTTAAAGCGATAAAGGATGAAAGTGCAAAAGGACGGGATGAAGTTTTTGCTAGTTAACATTTTTGAATTTTGTCCAAAAATGCCGATGTGCTCCTAAATTCCAGATACCTGGAGACGCCACTTTTGGCGTGAAAGCCATTTTAAACGTGTCGACTGGCGTTCGTTAGCTGGTTTTCAACAGTTTTCTAATGAAATGTTTCGGGAGATTTCTATGTTAATTATCGAGTTTTGAATTTTAGCCATATTTATTGAAATAACTCAATTACTATATTTAATGATCGCGTTTTCAGTACGGCTTTCAATGCTTTTGTGGCGAGTCATACGATAGATATGGACGACTCAACGAAACAAAATGCGACTCCAAATGCACAAACTCAAAGGACATGTGTGGTGGCGGAAACGCTAACAGCGTTTATCACAGTGAGTCTATTGAGTTCCTATAACGTTCTTGTTCATTATTGGTAATTCGTTTAGTTAAGTCTATTAGCAGAAAAGCTAAAGCTAGTTTCGTACTCGAACGAGCCTAGGGTCTGGCGCTGATCTCCATGTAGGTTTACTAGGCAAGCAGCGACGCAGGTGGCTCACGCCATTAATCTAAAGTAGTTCGCCATTGCTTTCTCTAAACTTACGTTTTCGAGATCCACGTTCTACCTTCGCGGCCTAAGCCTCTACACACTTTACCACCGCCATATGGTGAGTGAAGAGTGATTTGGCCTTAGGGGCTCCAGCAAGAGTCGTTCCCTTTCCGTCAGCGTGGTGCACTAGCGTGTAACCAATCGGTCATCTTCCCAATCGAGCGTCAAGACTTTACAGTGTAACTAGCCTAACTAAAATCTGGTTATTCAAGGCAACATAGTTTTTATGCAGGTGCTGCACGTTGATTCAAATGCATACTTTTGGGTTCAGAATAATACTTGGCTTAAATGAGATAATGTATAGTGCCTAAGAGAATATTCCGGATTGTCTTCCTATTGCATTTCTTTCTTTCACCGAATCCTGTGAGAAATGAAAGCATTCATTTATTTTTAGCATGCCCATCTGGATTTTATGGTCTTAATTGCGCAAAAGTTTGCAACTGTCAAACAGGTCGCTGTTTTTTTTCACAACGGAACATGTCAAGAGAGTGGCTGTAAGCCGGGATGGAGTGGGGATGCGTGCTCTTTAAGAGGTACGTTATAACCTACATTGGTTGAAAGAGCTATTGTCAACGTATTTGAAATTCTAGTAGTGTCAGCCTTTATTTGAAGAAGCAGAAAATGTTCAATCAAAACGTGTAAGGTTACTTATGGAAAATGTGATTCAAATATGAATCAAGTGAAAAAATTATACTTCCTACCAATCTTTTCTACCTCCAGCGTACCTGATTTATTATTAGAACTATAATTATAATAAGAGTACAATGAATAAGTAGAAAATACTCAATGAAAACGGTTAAAGGATATTCCAGTAGCTGGAAAATTTGATTCAAATATGAATCAAATGGAAAAAAGTATATTTCCCATCAAGCTTTTCGAACGGAGATAGTGATTTAAAGTGTGTCGGTCGCCATGTCACAGGAACATTGTTCCTATCATAAACATTTCAATGCAGCATTCTCTATTCTCTACAAATGCATTCTCTACAAACGCTAATTTGTCAGTCAACATCGCCACTGTTTAATACATGCAGGCCTAGTCATCACATTCTCAATATTAGAATTTTTTCTAGGAACAATACCACCAGCTTCCTGATTTATTTTAATAATAGTACAATGATTGAGTTCACGACTGAAATTCAGTTTTGTTCGTCATTCTATGAATGTTAGGCCCTATTTGATTTCGTTCGTCACTGAACGTCTGATATTTGATCTAGGCATTTCCGTCAATATCAACTTCAAGTAGTGAGTGCATGCTAACTAATGTTACTAATTAATTGAAAATATTCTAATGACTTAACAGCAAAACCTAATAGGGCTAAACTTTATTTTAGACTGCAATGTTAATAATGGAGGCTGTGAAGAGGGAGAATTATGTGTAACGGTTGAACCAATTGTGAACAGAACGATATCAGTTTGTCGATGTCCAGATGGTTATGGAAAAACAACGCCTGGAGGAAAGTGTACTGGTTGGTTTTGTATCCATCCTTCCCTTTCTTTCCCCTTCCGGCGACTCCTCTTATTAACGGAGGTCAGAGGGTATAACCACCGAGGAAATGTGTGAAATTCCATGTGCAAATAGGTGAATTTTAGCGCATTTTTGACGCACTGAGACATCTGGCTTATGCTGAGTCAGATGTCTCAATGTGTTCAAAATCATATGCACATAAAAATTGAGGGTATTAAAAAATTTGAGACGATGAAGTTATTTAGAAAAAGCTATAGCTATAGCGCCCTCTTACGATTTGGGGCACGCCGTTCCCTTTCAAACTATTGGGGGGGGGCGTCGTCCCCCGAGTCGCCCCTCCAAAACCCCGACATATTAGCATGTCCGTTTCCTCTAATTACGCCTCATATATGAACTGTGGTTATAGCACGCAGAATTATCAATTGCGACGGCATGTAATTACGTATCTCTGAGAAATGTTCTCAATTTACTGTATATAACTAGTAATTATGCTAGATGAACTTTGTAATTATTTATTTGTTAGTCAATAATTGAAATTTGCAAACTAATATTCGACGAATATTGCAGATACAACTAAACGCTTATTAATAACTACGTGCTTTAATTGCACCAGGGAAACAGCAAGACGGAAATCATTAAGCTTGAAATAATAAAGCGAAGTCGTTTACTGCTAAGAGCTAACCAATTTATGGCATTTTGCACCCAATTTAAGGACTTTTGAATATTTGTACGAACAAAACAACCATCAATAGTACATTATGCCAGTTAAAACTTTAATTCCTGTTTTTGTGTTTACAGATATTGACGAATGCAAAGAATTCCCGAGAATCTGTGGTCCGCTTGGAGTATCCTGTGGCAATGTAAATGGAAGCTATACATGTCATTGTCTGACAGGCAAAGATGTTAAGAATTCCCATTGCAAAATACGTAAGAAAATACATATCTCCTCAGAGCTAAGTGGCGTTACTACTGCAAATAACGCTCATGAGTCTAATACTCTGTTTTAGCGCAAATATGATTCACACGATTTTCAGATCGAATTTTAACCATCAAAATCAAATTTGCGAAGATCTCTTTGCCGTTTGGTCCCAAACTCTTGAAGCTCGTCAGAAGCAATCATGTCTCGTCTCACATTTTCTACGATCACTAGGACAGGGCCCGATTAAAAAGTTATTTGTGGCCATACGTGATGTCGGAGGGTCCTTGATTAATGAAGTGATGAGGCCCTACGCCGAATTCTGTGCCAGAAAGAGCCGATCTATTGTTTCCAACAAAGGGTTCCAAATTACAGCAATCGATGACGTCATCGGACTGTCATTTCCCATAAAATGGAATAAGTAGGAGTATTTACGTAGATAGTGCTGTTAAAGAAAGCCTAACAAGCAGACTCAAGCTTCATCTCTATCCAAACCCGATCAGACGCAAGCTGGCTAAGAAAGACCTTTTAAATTGATGATTTTGGGCGTAACTCTAACTCTAACTTGAAGCTGCAGTCTTGTTAATCTAACTATTAATGCGGCCTTGACGATCATGGCAAATATAAATATCTGCCAGTCTGTTGATTCAACAATAGAAATATAATAATATTTGTTTTGCTTTGCAGTATTTAGATTTTGAATTGCGCTTTTTTCAGAGCCAGTTTCTGACCATTACGTTGGCTGCTTTCTTGCAAAAACTCTGTGGAATGTGCAACACGTAAAAAACGTGGAAACGGTTGACAGTTGCATATATCATTGCCTTACATCGAACCACTCGTATGCAAGACTGCTGGTAACACACAACAAACAAATTTAAACTCTCCTTCTTCCTCAATATAATTTATTGTCGCTTTCACGCAGCGCCAATTATGTGTTAATCAAGTATGCCTACATAACAGACAGTAGAACCTAATAATTGTCATAGATATAATTGCTATAAAAGGCGGTAACAAGATATCAGACATCTGAGTAGAAAGCAATCAGTTTCACGAGGTCTGACAAATTATCTAGGGTAAACAATATTTAAAGCCAGTATTGACAGCTTCCAGCTATAATATGTCTGGTTTCCACTTCACATACATAGGCATTAATATTGGTACATCATTAGGGTTCTTTCCCGTTATACGGGCCCCAGTAGAGGGATGGTGTAGTTAGCGTTAGGGTTAGGATTAGGCAGAAGCGGATCTAACGGGGGTCAGGGGGGTCAGCTGACTCCCTTGCCTGACTTTTGAAGTAAAGTGGCCTGTTTTCCGAAATAATGAAATAGACTATGTTTTTTCGTAAATAATCAATGCCGGATTAATCTAGCAGGACCTGTTTTAGCGAGCAGTGTTCACTACTTTTTTTGAGAAAGTTGGAGTAGCAACTTCGGTGAAACGGACCTGACGAGCAAAAAAAAGGTCGTCACCAAATTTTGACCTGAATCTCTGACATTTGACCCCCGTGATCCAAAATTCTGAATCCGCCACTGGGATTAGGGTTAGGATTAGAGCTATGGTTAGGGATAGCGTTAGGTTATGGTCAGAGTCAGAGTTAGGGTTAGGGTTATGGTTAGGGTCAGGTTCCCGACTGAAAAGCCATTACACTTCACTGGGGTCCGGATAACGGGAAAGTACCCATCATTAGCTATCGACACATCATTTAGAATTGGTAAAGATACACTGCTCGCAAAGTAGGCCTGAACACGGTGGTTCTCAAACAGGACAGATTCTACTGAGCCACTCTAAACCTTACTATTATTAGCATCAATATTAGTATTAGTATTATTGCTCATCAGCTTTAACGTCTGCGATTATGTCTTCGTCACTACAATCTTCCAAACGTTGTCAATAGATTGCAATCAATTCGCAATTCATTATTTCAAGTTGTATCCAGAACCTCAAATTGTCCCGCATAACAATTAGAAACCTAAGTAAGTAAGTAAGTAAACTAAATTTATATAGCGCTGCCCGAAAGCTTGCCGCAGTGCATCAGTCTTTCTAAAAATCCATAGTCCATGGTGATCAAGGTTGTAAACCCAGGTAGTCAGTCGTAAATCGCAACGTTTGCCAAAAATCAACTAGGCTACTAGCACTTCAGTAACAAATTATTCCCATCATGAGCTTTTTAAAACAGTGTTCTGTTCTTTTTTTTGACCATCCTCAATCTGAGGGTAGACCGCATCGTGCAGGATTTTTGTCAAAGGTGTCAGATAATTGAATTATTTGTTTATTTTTCATTTCCACTCCAGAATAATACTAAGTGTCTATGTGCTAATGGAAACGGAATACAGTTGCAAGAACCAGCTTGCAATATTGCGTGCAAAAATTCTTCAGGACACAACTGTTTCGGGAGATTGTATGACCAATTGTCAGCCTATGTTCTATATACAGGTAATTACTGAATTGCGGTAAGTGTTCTGCTACTTCTAGACAATTCCAACATTCCCCTATGACAAGTTGCAGCATAGGCACTGCAGTTTATAGCAATTTATTGATTGATGGCATTCGTAAGCAAACATTTTCAAGTATCAATTAGATATTTTTGCATGGCCTTAGAGAAACGTCATTTAGCTACTTAATCCAACAAGGACTCCATTTCCAAGATAATCTGCTGTGATTTCTTGTTTAGCATGTCCAATCGGTTTCTATGGTTTTGAGTGCATAACGTCCTGCAACTGTAAAGGAGGGATTCCTTGTGATCGGCAAACTGGAAGATGTCCGGGCCAATGTTATAGTAACAACACCGGAGGCCAATGCAATAAACTTAGTAAATAGAAATTCCTTTTGAGTTTTAGATGTCTCAACTCAGGCATTCTCTTCTTGTCGTAATTTTTCCTCAGCTAAACTTCGATTTCAAATTGTCTCATTTTATAAACTTTGCAAAGCTTAATCTGTGTCGAGTTAGCTTATGCACAGTACCTACTCCTTCTTTCGCATATCGTACAAATGACATCTGCAATTTAGCATATTGCCACCCTCGTGATTTATATTAGGCTATATTAGGAAATTTCTTACCAGACCTGCATTAAAGTCCCCTTTAAAATGTCTTAAAGTCTAGTGGTCACGATTATTGCAACTCCCTTCTTTTTATAGACCAAATTCACACTTCGCGTGAACTCCAAGTTAAGAATTCTCTAAATAAGTAAGTAAGTAAAATCTCGTAGATTTATATAGCGCCATAGCCAGCAGCACAAGAGTAGCTGCTTATTCTTAGGCGCTCAGCCTCTCTTAAAATAGCCATAGGAAAGGTATGAGACTAGCCAGGCAATAGTCAACATCCGAAGGGCAGTAAGGCTAGGTTGGTGCAGCTATGAAGGAAATGATTTAAGAAAAAGGAAGGATTTAAGCTTAGACCTGAAGACTCGAGGAGATAATGCAGGAATTGCGGGAAATGGGGACTCAGAATTTATTGCTTGAAAAAAGATGATAAATATGATGATAAAAGAAAAAAGATGATAAATAATTATTTCAAATCTAAAATATGCTAAGAAAAATTATAAACACTTTTGATTTCAGAATGCGGAGTCAACGATGGAAACTGCACAACAGACGAATTATGTGTCACGGTAGAACCAATACGTTCTCGCAAATTATCCGTTTGTCAATGTCAGCCAGGGTTTTGGAGAACGATGATCGGAGCAACGTGTATTGGTCTGTTTTGATCTCTCTTTTGGACAAATTAACTGTCTTTGGCATTTTGCAGCCCATTCAGTGGCGAAGACAGGATTTCCGAAGGGGGGCGGGGGGTTATGAGCATTGCTAATTTAAATTTCGAATAATCTTGACAAGCGAAAAGTTCGTCAAATGTTATTTCCCTTAACTGTATAGCTCTCTCAGCGCGCCCCAAAATAATTAAACGTGATAGGCAATAAGAAAAGTTTTGTCGGGCAACCAAAGGGGTTTTTAACCCCAGCCCTTCCCTGCCTACGCCACTAAGCCCATTTATTTTCATGAACTGGAATGTGTTTCTGGTAAAATGGCTCCACGACAATGTCTATGGCATTGACAATCTATGACAGTCTATGGCATTCATTCAGAAATTCGGAAAATTCAGAAATTCATAAATACTTTGTGGTGCGGAGAAATCCTGACAGAGCTTTGTAAACAGATCTTGAAAGGTAAAGATATCTCAGGGAACTTTTAAGTGTCGCTATAATCCACAAACTCAATGAGATAAAAAATATGGTAATCACTCTGTGTCTGCTTCCAACGTCCAACTGTTTCATCAGCTGCCATTTATTTAGAAATGATGTTAATTTCAGATGTGGATGAATGTTCTGAAATGCCTGGCATCTGTGGCCCATATTCACGATCTTGCAGCAATACCGAAGGCAGTTATACATGTCACTGTCAAAATGGCAACAATATCACTGCCTCTCTTTGCACATCAGGTTCGTGTATAAATATCTAGTTAATATGAAGTGACCAATTTTGTAATGTAATAAAATAATGTAATAAAATGTAATGTAATAATGTAATAAAATTACAAGAAATTGAAGACAGTATACCATTGGCATAGCCACACGATCTTGAAAGGGGAGGGCTGGCCCTCTATTCTGGCTTAGACCGGTTGTCAGATTTGCACAAAGCCGTTTGAGAAATTTGTGAAGTGGTAGGTAGCATTGCATGATCGAAGAGAATACATAAATATGTAAATATAAATTTTTGCACGCACATGTACATGTGCCACATGTTCCGAAAAGCAGGCTACGCCAACGTAGTATACAAACACGAAATCTTATATTCATTTGGGGTAGGTATCACTAACGTCAGACTTTTGCTTTTGAAAATGTTTGATTCTTCCTCTTATCTATTTCAGATATTAATGAATGCAAAGATTATCCGGGCATCTGTGGCCCATATGGAAAATCCTGCGTCAATACAGAAGGCAGTTTCATGTGTCACTGTCTTAACGGAAGCATTGTTGACAATTCGTCATGTTCTTCAGGTGTGAAACTAATGAGTTCTTCAGATATTCTCAGATTATTATTCAGCTGCCTTTAATTAAGTACAGTAGATCAACGACATTTACAAAGAGCTACTCACAACCTTGATTGGTGCGCAAACTCATTTACGATTGTGGAGCCCGAAGCGCCACGCAAATTATAATATTTATTAGCACAATTGATAATTATAATTAGCATATCTGTAATTGTCATAGATATCCTTCTGGAACATTATCTGGGCTGTTTCTACAATAACGGTACTCAATGGGAAAATCGCACAGAGAGGGGAAACTTAAAAGGCGGCAAATTCCTGGAAAGAGGCAACCGAAAATTTGAACAATGCATAGAACATTGTAAAACATTAAATGGATCACACTCATATGCCAGAATGCAGGTACACGTAGGACTCTTGATTACCAAGTAGTCTAAATACATGATCGCTCAATTAGGCTACTTCTTTCTGGTGACAATGAGCATTTCTAGCGTAGCTACAGGAATTTAAAAGCTCAATCATGACTATACTCTAGATATTCTTGACAGAGATGTTACAAAGACAATTAAATTTTCACTACTAGAATAATTGAGACCAAGAGCGTCATTTGGAGGCTGGGGGGCCGTGGTCCCTCCTCCCCCAAGAAAATGAAAAAAATAATTTATAATGCGCGAAATAACGCAAAAACTGCCAAAAATTTGCCAAAAAATTAAAAAAATGCAAATTTGCCTAAATTGGCCCAAAACTTGCCCTAAATTTGCCAAAATTGCCAAAAAATTTTTTAAAATGCCTAAAGTTTGCCAAAAATTATCTAAAATTTCAAAAAATTGCCTAAAATTTTGCACAAATTGTCTAAAAGTTGCAAAACATTTGCCAAAATTTGCCAAAAGTTTGGCAAAAAATATCTCGCCCCAAAGAAAAGTGTGAAATGACGCTACTGATTGAGACGGATACGATGATGATGGAATCATCGTTTTTCTTCACAGGGTTGACCTACAGTGCACTAATGCATTGCCGAGAAAATTGATGGTCTTAATTTTGTGTGTCCAATCTGTAGAGTGGATCGTATTGTGAATGCGTCGATGAATCTGGAATTCAAGTGAACGATTCGCTGTGTAACAAACCGTGTGAAGAAAATTGTGATTGCATGATGTCCAATCTCTTACCAACTTACATTTTGTACTCAGGTAGACATATTAAGCTGCATTTTAACCGTAAAATAATAGTGTGTGCTTACGTGAATAAAGATTAAAGAACACGAGGTTATCATCATTAAATCTTATTTCTGTTATGTTTGCTGATAAAAAGTAGGCCTATATGCCAGGGGCGTAGCCAATAATTTGATTTGGGGTATATATGGTTATATATAATATGTGAATTCAGAACGTTTCATCTCAGGACGATTCATCTCAGGACGATCAAACGCGGACGATTCATCCCAAGGACTATTCATCTCAGGACGTTTCATCAGGAGGACTATTCATCACCCTAGCCCTTAACCTAACCCTTATCCTAACACTTACCTTAACCCTTACCCTAACCTTAACCCTCACCCTAACCCTAACTCTAACCCTTATAACTTTATCCGAGATGAATAGTCCTCCTGATGAAACGTCCTGAGATGAATAGTCCTCCATTATAACTTTATTCGAGATGAATAGCCCTCCTTATGAAACGTCCTGAGATGAATGGTTTTGAGATGAATCGTCCGCGTTGAATAGTCCTGAGATGAATAGTCCTGAGGTGAGGCGTCCGGGTACCATAATATGTGTATGTGTATATCTATTATGTTATATATATCATAGATATTATATTATATATTTCATATATTATATATGTTATACATAAATGTATATATATATATATGCTATAATTGCTATATATACTCTAGTATGTGTATATTTATATATACTGATTTGGGGGTATATACCGATATACCCCCGTCGCTACGCCCCATCTATATACTTGTTTATTCTACTTTTTAATGCTATGGACTGTCTGAGTGCTGACCATACAGTATGTATTCCCTTGCAGTTTGTCCTTTCGGTACTTATGGCTCTCAATGTGAAAAAATGTGTCACTGTGAACGAGAAGTCCCTTGTGATAGGAAAACTGGAAAATGCTCTGGTGGCTGCCATCAAAGTTACACTGGCAAAGCATGCAACGCAACAAGTACAGTAAATCATATATAGATTTGTTACTACCTGTAGTACTTAAATAGCGATGCCTACTTAGGCTACAGTAGATACTGTGATGCAAATTACAAGAGCCTTGAACGTTTAATTCTTTTGAGTCTTGGCGGAACTTTAAAAACAGGATTGTGGAAAAACTGTCGATATTTCGTAAGATAAGCTTTTAGGATAGCACAACTTCATGATATTAAGTCTGTTGACATTTACTTTGAACTTCCAGCAATTTTCTTGCTACTCCTAGTTTCACAAACATTTTGGATACTGCTACGGTTGTCTGTTTATACATATAAGCTATTTTATGTCCGAAATTTGTCAAATCATTGAACGTTCAATCGCTAATCGTTAATTAGTTTGCTCCGTAAATAAATCTAACAGCAGCGCAAACTTATTAAGAGTTGCTGCTAGTGGAACAAGTAAAAACCCAATAGTCGATTCGAGCATTAATAGAGATTCTTATGTCTGCTAATTATTTGCTCTGATTACGCCAAAAGATGATCAGAAAAATGTGTAGATCTTAACACGTGCTGTTTCTTTTTCGAAAGAGTCACTTTCGGAACAGTATATTGGATGCTACAGGGACGACATCAGAGTAAATCAAATACGAGCAATGTCACATACAGCCGTGAACACTGACAACACGTTTATGTCGTTGCAGCGGTGTACGGATCTGTGCTCATCTGCGAATTACTCCTTCTCAGGACCCCAGGTATTGGTCATGCATGCAAAAACTGCACTTGATGCCAGATTTTGTGAAAGCGTGGCGCAAAGTGTGACTAAGGATAGAATGTTTATTTCTAGACGACAAAAATGGTCACGCAAGTTGTCTTTCAGGTGCTGTTACACCTTAGCATGATTTAAAGTGGCTTAGAAGGCATTACTGCCTGTGTGAAAGCCACTAGGGGCACTGACAGGGCTTGAACCCGCTCCGTCAGCCTGACGCTCCAGCACGTAACCCACTCTGCCATCTTCCGCCCCCACCTTATCATTGTTTTCTATGCGTTAGATCTATTGCGTTAGGCAATCGGAAATAATAATAATAATAATAATAATAATTATTATTATTATTATTATCATTATTATTATTATATTATTATATTATATATATATATCTAATATATACAATCATGATAATAATAATAATAATAATAATAATAATAATTTATTGTTATTATTATTATTATTGTTATTATTATTATTATTATTATTATTATTATTATTATTATTGGTGTGCATTGGCGCAGCCACATGCAGGGAGGGAGGGAGGGAGGAGTCCCCTCTATTTAGACTGGGGCCAGTCGGGAGATTTGTGCAAAACCGTTGAGAAGATTGGAGGTAGGAAATGAGATCGAAGAGAATTGAAGGAATCATGACTCTGCCACTGTTTCACAACGCTAATCTTAGCATCTGGAACTAATGCTAAGCCAACCCAATTCAATCTCGTTCTACAGTACAAAATATGCCGATTATTCACCTGCAATCAATGCCGCTAGTGCAATTATAATTTTTCGCTTCGATTCGTGAACATAGTCTGTTGAAAATATTTGCATTTGAGCATTGCTGCTCCGGATCATTCCTTGCATGGCTTCAAAGGAAATCGAATGACTAATGCATTGTTATCAAAACACTCATTTACATTTTTTAGTAACACAACTAAGCAACAACCACAATTCAATGTGTAGCTGCGTTTTTCATGTTAATAGAGATAAAACTATAATTAAAAGAGTTACCACGTTGCTTAAATTCTTTCACGACTGCATTTTCAATGATTTTAGTTCGGCTATGAGTGTTTTTGTGGCGAATCATACGAACGGCATGGAACTCTAAACGAAGCAGTCTGTAATATGATCTGTTCAGGAAACAGGGAGGAAATCTGCGGAGGCTATGGCGCTCTCAGCGTCTATCACTGTGAGTTTCTACGGTGATGTTCACTCATCAATTATTTCATTAAAATAGTATTTACACCACATGAGCATAGTGTATATGCGTGTATGTATGTGTGTGTGTGTGCGTATGAGTGCACGATTCATCTGTTAATCCAACAAAGCGAACGTTTGACGCTTTTGTTGGCGGATTTCTGATTATTATCGTTAACGTTTATTATACTGACAAGACTGCATGATTCAATATAAACAAATCTTCGCCGTCATTTTTAAATTTCTATGTGTGGCGTTTTGCTCTCTTTCTTTCTCTATCTCACGGTGTTTGTCTCTGTTGTATTTCTCTGTCTCTCTCTGCTGATTTGATCAACATTGCAAGAGAAACTAGTAAGAAACGAACAATTTTATTTTATTCTCAGCATGTCCACCTGGAAAGTATGGACGGAGCTGCTCTAAGATTTGCAACTGCGAAGAGGGTCGATGTTTTTTTCAAAACGGAACATGTCAAGTGAAAGGCGATGAAGGCTGCAAGCCCGGATGGACTGGTAATACGTGCGCTTTAAGAGGTATGTTTTGCGCTATTTTTAAGTTTCAAGGTGAGTCATGTATTGCTTGTGTGAAAGTGAAACTCCTATTAGAAAGCAGAACGTTCCAAACGCTAGAGGATAAAATCCTCAATGGATTTAAAAATAGATGTTCTTATTATCTACAATTTATTCTTCAAATGATTGGATAAGGTAAACCATTAAATTTTTTGTCAACATTTTAAATTGATACAATTTCTGCCCGTTTGATAATTGACCTAAGCATTTTTGCCAATAATGACACCGAGTTGCGCATATTTAATATATGTTATAAGTTACAAATTCTGGATGATTTAACAATAAAACTAATAGACCTAAACTTCATTTTAGACTGCGATCTTTATAATGGAAGCTGTGACGCTGGAGAATTATGTGTGATGGTTGAACCAATTGTGAACAGAAAGATATTCGTTTGTCGATGTCCAGATGGTTATGGAAAAACAGCGACAGGGACAAATTGCACTGGTTGGCGTTGTTTCACATTCAGTCTATAAGTATGCTTCTAAAAATAAATGTTTAGCCAGATAGATTTACATGTAAAGTGTATCTGTGCTCATCAGGATACCGATTAAGTTTATGTAGTTCTCTATCTGATTGTAACTACAGCTGTATATCAGAGCAGCGCTTATTTAACAGAATTAATGTAAATTGGAAGACGTAATCATTTTAGACATTGACGAATGCTTACTTTTCTCGGGCATCTGCGGTCCACATTCACGATCCTGTAGCAACACCCAAGGCAGCTACATTTGCCATTGTCAAAATGGCAAAAATACAATTGCTTCAGCCTGCACTTCAGGTATAATAATTCTGTTGACAATGCAGGTTTTTGGTTGCTGGCTACACATGGAACTTGGAGTTTTATCATTAATGAATTATTGTCTTGAGTATAACTTACTTTGAAGAATCGATCTTATAACATAGTGCACCAAAAGAAAATCGATCAACACTTAACCTCTAGCTCTAATAATTATTAAATGTCAGTTCCCTTTTTCTGCTGTTGCCGTTGAGTGCGTTCAGGATTCATTTTACTCGTGGCCGCATTGTTAGGTTTTTGTAACTGCAGCTCTTTTATTGGAAAACAACGATATGTATAAGCCTCCATTGTTTCAGCTTTTAATATATAGGGCAAAAAACGAGTCGTAATGGATAGTCATACATGAGTCTCATTCACTTATTTCAAAATAAGTTAGGCTCATATGCCTTTAATGGTGACTGCGAACCAAAACAATTGATGTCTATCAGCTTTACTTATTAAATCTTCTAATACATGTATATCTTCGACCAGATCATCCAAGCCACATTCTTAGTTTTGTATCAGCTAGAACATTGTGACGTTATAACAGAATTTTTCGATTTTAACACTGTTTTGGTTTTAGAAACTGACAAGTCTACCATAGCTTCGGAAGCAGAAGGTAACTAATGAATGCATGCACGAATGCAATAATTAGAGTCCCACTTTCATATAAGATCGATCATGCATCAACTGGGTATACGTTGTTTGCCATTGTTAATGATTAAACTTTATAAATAGATTAACTACGGCGCTACAAAGATTCCAAAGATTCTAGAATAAGAATTACACTTTTAAATGTCCTGGACTCATTGCAAATATTAGTTTTAGAGCAGTGATTCCCAACCTTGTTTTGGTCGGCATACCCCTTCATACACTTTTCTAAAATCCGTGTACCTCCTAATTTTCAAAGTAAATTTAAATATTTCGTCACTGCGTACTAGCCTATATAATAATAGCCTACATCGTAAATAAATTTCAATAAAAGCGAGAGGTGTCGCATCTCGAACGCTTTAGCGCAAAATTGAGACATGCTTTATTGACTAATCTAGCAGAATTTGAAACAATGAACATGGAGACAAACGGAAATGTGGATTTCGTCAGAAAAAATTTTCAATTCAATATGCAGGCATTTTGCATTTTTGTACACTCTATGTAATGACAGGTAAGTGTGGTGGCTGTCAAAGGATGAGCGGTGTCTTAAGATAACTGGGCTTTGGTATCACGGGTTTATGGACAACAACATAAATTATAAATTGATTCGTTGTGTGACCAAAGCCTATGGAAAGAGCATTGAGTAATAGGTGTATGGATATGCACAATTTCTTTCGGCGTATTGATCAAAATTCTCGGATGTAAACCACATTTCCGTTTGTCCCCATCTTCATTGCTTCAACCTACTATAATAGCCAATCGATTTTTCTCTACAGCGTTCAAAAATGGAGCACTTTTATCACTTTTATTGCAATTTATTCACGATGTGCTAGGCCTATGTATATAGTACGCAGGGAACGAAGGGTTGAGAAAGCAGACTTTCGATTTTGAAAGCATAAACATAACAATATCTTGACCGTGAAACGTAATATGCCTAATGCCTTAAAATCTAATCAGACTTCATTAGAATAAATCATTAATTAGGCCTGCTAATTAGGGTCAAAATAGCCTAGGACCTATTTGAAATGTTCGAGAATAAAATCCACTCAATTTATTAGAACTTTGTATGTGAATTTTTTTGTGAAATTCTTGCAATCAGATATCAATAGATAAGAGACCGTTGCCTTTCGAGCACCCCCTGGAAGGTCTATTTTGTACCCCTGTTTGGTAAGCGCACCACCGTTTCGGAACTACTGTTTAGAGTGTCAACTCAGAAGTGGCACAAATTAGTAATTAATTAACTAAATAAGAGTTAGTTTGCCAAGCAAAGATGCCATAAAGTCATTAGATTATATATTTAAACGATTCAAAAAATGTAGATTGTAGATTGTATTTATTATGTTATGTTAAGAATATTGCTAAAATGTGAGGATTGGTTAATGCCAAAAGACGATGTTGCTGTTTAAATCAGGTTCAATGTATCCTCTTGGCGTTGTCATTACCGCTGCAGTTGGTTCTGGGGTGGGAGTGGCCATCATCTGTCTTTTGGTTGGAATCTTATTCTTCATACACAGGTTAGACAACAAAATATGCACGGAACACAGCGATATACCAATTCTGGTGTAAATGTTCATTGTGGTTAGGCCTACACAGAAGATCTACAGTGTAAGTAATGTAATATCTCGTTAGCACTATTTAGTCATACTCAAGTTCTTTCTGGTCCTGTCATATGTGCCCATGACCAAATTGGCGAAGACGTGTTTTGATGATTGTGTGTGGCTTCTTTATCGGGTATTTATAATGGCAGCCCTTCTTGGCAAACAGGTACATCTCAGCTTCACCGGCTATCGAAGCTAGCATTTCAAATGACAGTGATATATGCTATTGACACATCACACAGACCATTTCAACTTACATCATCATCTGATGATGGCGCATCATCTGATGATGGCGGAGATGACAGGTTCTCAGTTTCACAGTCATTGTTGTCTTGCCATAGATGAGGTCAATCATATCGGACAAAAGTCCTACTATCTGTGCAATTCTCTCTTTCTCTCTCTCTCTCTCTCTCTCTCTCTCTCTCTCTCTCTTATAAGCCATGCATTTGTAAGCTCGTATTAAATTACAGTAAGGCGAGTAAGCCTACACAAATGGGATATTATTGTACGGGCCGTTGATACTATAATTTAAAAAAACAGATGCATGGATTTTTGGCTGTAACTGAACTTCTGCTTCTAAATTTGCACCTGTTTGAATCTTTCTAGCAAGAGAAAGCGACATGAACAACATGGCCAACAACGTGATGGTATGTGACCATATAGGACGTTTATCTTGCCATCACATACACATACACATATAGCCCAGATATATAAAATGATGCTAGGAATTTTAATATATTCTACTTAAATAGGATTATATGCATGCATATGTATATATTGGCATATCAATTAAATACCTTCTGAGATTAAAGTATTGATTAACTGTAAGTAAGTGAGTAAAATCTCGAAATGTACATAGCGCTTTGGAAAGTAGTAGCCTGCAGTGGTAGCTGCTAATTCATTTGCGCTTAATCTTTCTTTAAATAGCCATAGGCAAGGTTGTCGGTCGGGCAGAGGTCAGTGTATCCATGACTCGGCGGGACAGGTTGCTATAGCTACGGAGGAGATGTTTGTTGGAATAAAAGTTTTTAAGTCTAGATCTGAAGGTTTGGAGAGATAGTGAAGGAATTAGAGGAGAGGAGGATTCAGAGCTTGTTGTTTGACCATGGCGTGGTCTGCGAAGGGAAGCTGGAAATTGAGTTTCAAATTTCTGTTGCGGCGTATGAGAAAGCGCGGTTGCAGATTCTGATAGTTGATTGATTTAAGGGGCGTGAGAGTGTGAGATTAGATGAAGATCGTGTAGGTCCAGGAGGCTGAGGCGTTAAGAGTTTTCGCAGGTAGTCAGGTTTTTGATGAATGGAGTGAACTGTATGTGATCACTATTATCTTGTACTGGATGCGTTCGAAAATGTTGAGCCAGTGTAGTGGCCCTATTAAACTTCATCATATTCATGGCTCTATAGTGAAACTCAGTATTAACACTGTTTTACAGAAGACAAAGGCATTAACAGATGTACAGAAGATGCGAATACAGACTCCGTGACGTTGCAAGATATAAACCTATATCATACGCTGAACACTGAATGTGCCAACGAAGATACAACAGTGTACGACCAGATTGACGGCGCAACTGTGGGAAAATGACAAATTTCTACAAAAATTTTGATTTTAAAACAATACATATAACATGTGAATAATTGCTTTTTCAAGGACAGAAGACTTAACGAGGCATTTAACTAAATTTTATACTATGCGGAGTGTGGTGAAGATACAGTGTATAAGCATATTACAGATATTGACTGATCATTACTGACCTAAGTATTGACATCTTTTTCAGATTTTATTTACATGTTACTTAGACATTTATTTTAAACCGAATTTGCCGTTGAATTACCGATTAAAACTTAGACGCATGTTACGTTCGACATCCAGATAATTATAACTTTAGTCATTACGCTAAGAAATATACAGAATTTATTATTTTAGCATTTCGGTTTGAAATACTGTATGTACGGGCCTAATTACACTACACCGATTACTCTATATGAATAGTAGAATCCAAAAAATATGTTATTGGTATTTTGTCTTTCTCAAAGGGCCTACTACGTACAGTAGTGGTGTACACAAAGCCATAGCGTCATGGATTTGATATTTGTAAAAAAATACAATATCATATCCAGTCAATTTATGTCTAAAAGTTTAAAACAAGCAAATTGCAAAATTATCAAATTCACTGGAACGCAATAAAGCTCAATAACGAGTCCAATAGACATCATTATTGGAGGGTGGATAGTATTCTACTAAGCAGTGAGAGAATTGTGAATTGGCTAAGAGTAGAACCCTGAATCGGAAATTCCTATAGGCATATAATATCGTTTCCTTGAACGCAAATTCACCATCCGCCCCTGCTTAGGATCAAATTTTCAAAAGGGCAGAAAAAGTTCAGGTCAAGAAGCATGAAATTTCAACGTCGACTTCAAATGATTGATCATAATGTTGTATTTTCTCCTATAAGATTTCGTTCGTAACTGTCTAAGCATATATTATATTGTTTCTGTTAATGTAATTTATCGTGGCAATCCAATTGATAAATAATAGAATATGAAGTATCAGCGCTGTTGAGCTAAGCATAGGAGAGGAAATAACATATTTATAACGAGATTATAATTTGGAGCAAAATTAGGATTAGAACCATTTAACTATTTCTTCGCTTTCTGTATAATAATAATAATAATAATAATAATAATAATAATAATAATAATAATAATAATAATGTGATTTTAAGTGGTTTAGGAAGCTAAGCAAGCCTGTGTGAAAACCACTGAAGCAACTCTCCGTATTCAATAACCTAGTAAAGCGAGATAGCCTTTGAATCCGTTTACTGTTTCAACTGTCACTCCCACCTCGTCCAAACTGTACCAGTTGTCCACAACCCTTGCACTAAAAATTTTCTTTCTTGGATTTGTGTTCTCTTGAGCTGTTATAGTTTTGGAAATCGGTCTTTGTATATAATATGTTTTGGGTTTTCCATCGAATGTCTTGAGGTGTTTCAGAAGTCGCTGTATAAGCCATTGTGCCAAGTAGCCTCGCTATCTCTCTATTTATCTGTCTTTCCGTCTCTATGGCTTGTAGTCTCTAGATCGCATTTAAACTTATAATTGGCCACCTCGTTGATAATCGAAAATAGTTTCTTTGGAAATCGTCGACATTGAGAAGTTTGAATTTCAACACTTTAATGGAAAAGTGTCTAACTTAAAATTGCTTTCTGTAATTTCATGTAATTGAAATTCTTTTTTGGACTATAGAAAACTAGCACGTTACCATTACTGTATTAAATGAACTGTGACGTAAATTTGCTATTAAAACCCGGTCTAGCCGACACTCATTGCAGAGCGTTCAGCAGACCATGCAAACCGATTGCCAGTTTTGCGAGATTGTCTCCGCCAATATACTAGAGAAAGCTCTAACCCCAAACTCAGCCTTTGTCCCATGTGCTTGCTCCTGCCATCTACAAGCCGTCTGAGCGTTCTTCGGTCTATAGGAAGACTACTGTATGTAGCGCTGAGTAATTATGTGAAAATCTTTATAAAATATAACTGGAAAGGGCTTTAGGACTACCGTTTCCCAATTTAAATTAATTCCATGTTTACAGGTCGACGTCACTCTATTATCTATCGAAAACTACCACTTAATCATTTAATCATTTCAATACTAAAGGGTGGCATTTTTTAACATTTCTACTTTTTGCGTATCTTTAGTTCCACCCCCAGAAATTTGCCGCCCTAGGCGGCCGCCTAGTTCGCCTAGTGGTTAAACCGACCCTGCCGGTCATACGCTAAGACTTCGAAATGCATCCGTTTATAAGTGATGATGGCGTAGCCTCGAGGGTGTCACTCTCCCATATACTGTACATGGACCGAATCAAGCGTGGGATTTGCGCAAAATCGATTAGATGTTTTTACGAGGGGTAAATGGGTTGTGCATGTCTGTCCTCGTGTCTATTAGCCCAGCCACAAAAGGAACATAGGTCTTTGGACCCTCTGAGAAGGTCAACAATAACTTACAACTCATGCAGATGCATTGAGAAAATTTGATAGAAAGAGAGATAGCCCGATTGCCGAATAGCTGTCATTATACAGTAGTCTATAAAGCTTGATATAAAGTTCAAGATTTGAATCTGGTGTTACCCTAAATTAGAGTGTCTGTGGCTGTGTTCCAAACCTCTCTAGGAGAATTGATAATAATAATAATAATAATAATAATAATAATAATAATAATAATAATAATAATAACACATAATTTAGTGCCTAAAATGTTAGACCTTCTCTTAAGTAATTTTGGTGCCCTGATTCCAAAAATGTTATCACTTTTGGCCCATCACCTCTAATTTCTGAGATACGGCTTAGTTTCCCTTATATTTTGGTTCTACTGATAATTCCTTAAAGGAGGAACCCTTAATCAGTTTAAATTGTATGTTTTTGCAAAGTATTTAAGCATTTAATGAAGCATTCTAATAAATGATAAAGAAATACATGGGCTATTTAAGTAAAGTAAGCCTGTGTTCTAAATACTGTATATGGTTAATTTCACACAAAGGCCCAAATACCATATGAAATGAATATATTAGTCTGTCCACTGTAGTTTGTAAGACTTCCAAGTGTAACGTCTGACTGGAGAGTCTTGCTGAAGATTCCAGCAGTGATCTGCCATCGTGTTAGTGTCCATGCACCTTCCCTGATCTCTTTTCCATGACTTTTATGTCTTGTTAAAACCTTTCACTTTGCTCTTCACTCATATCACCTAGGTTTTCTGAAAAGCGATCTAAGTGGCTCTGTTGCCTGTTGGTAATGGATCTTTATGCTCATATTGCAGCTGTTATGAGATGCTCTCTTGGTTCTGGATTGTACTGATTTGCTTACTTACTTTGTTATGTAGGCTTAGAGTCTTTCGTTGTTTCTGGCTTTTCCGGTTTCATGTTGAGCTTTATGGACGTTCGGAGATTATATTTTATTTTGAATCAACGAAAATCTTATATTTAATACAACATCACGCCGCGAACCCTCAACACAGCCAATCTTATTAAAATTTGTGAGCATAGCATGTACTAGATCAAAATAATTGTCTGATTTATGGCATCCTAGGCAGAGGCGTCATTTGGGGGGGGGGTGGGGAGCCGTGCCCCCAAGGAAATGAAAATATTAATTTATAATGTATCAATGTGCAAAAACAGGGACGTCATTTGCATTTGGGGGGCAAAAAAGGTCAGCAGCCTCTAAAGCTCTAAAGGAGTGCTTGATGTCGAGTAATCTGAAGTAACTAATTGTAAAAAAGGACTGACAAGCAAAAAAACTTTTTTGCAAACTCGTCAGGTCGAAAAATTGGAAAATATTGCAAAATTGAAAAACTTTTTATCGCCCCCCAAGAAAAGTGTGAAACGACGCCACTGATCCTAGGAAGTTTTTGACAACTTGAACAAATGGAATCGATATAGGCCTATATTCCGACAAATTGAGGTAATTGTGGAGGAAGAAGCAGCAAAACTCTTCAGAGCAACAAATATTAAATATTTAACTACAACTACATACAACTATACAACTATACAACTATATACAAATATACAACTACAGCTAGGCCTACATACAACTTTAACTGTAGCCTAACTATAACTGGAAAATAATTTCAATAACTTTAACTGCAACTGTAACCGAAAAATAGGCAATAACTGAAACCACACTGTCGCTGGGTAGACCGAAATTAGATTCAAAAGTGTCATGTTCTAACTAATGTTTCACAAGCTTTGAAAGTTTCAAGTAGACTTAGGTCTTAAGATATTTATATGCATGCAATCCTCCATACACGGCTTATATTATAATGATTAGTGTTTTATTAAACTTTTATTCATTTTAATCGACAATAAGTTTGCAGGGTCACAACATGTTACAAAGCCGCTGTCGTGTCGCACAGTTCCAAAAAGTTTGCAAGGCCCTTGTCAATAGCACTTTTACAATCAATCTTAGGCCTATATAGCAATAACGCAAGGAAGCGTATTCCGACCATTTTGCTCTGAAACTCCACTGAAAATAATGAATCTCTGAAAAAGTCTCACATGGCAGTTAAGCGATTTTGCCATATTCATAGGATTTGTACGACGCACATTTGTACACACGCACATGTAGCCTATGTTCTGGGCAAAATTTTGAAAAACATAATTTGAAAGACACTTCAACATGTACTTCTCTCCTTTGGTCTTATATGGCAAAAATATGAATAGCTCTACCTAAATTATACGCCACATTTTAAATTCGAATTAAATCAGAGCTTTTGTTTTGCCATTTATTCAAAACTTAGAAGATTCCTTTCAATCAATGTTCTCTAGATGGCGCAATGCATTTTTTGATATTCATCATCATCAATAACCGTTGGCTCAGCGCCCTTGAATCTGATGCAATCATTACAGTTTTGTCCCAATCTTTTCTGTTGGCAGCAACATGAAATAGTTCTTGCAGATACTTTCTACACCAATCACAAATGTCATCATACCATTCCCTGTGTGGCCTTCCTTTCTTGTTGGTACTGTCCATTATTCCCAGCATTATAGTCTTAATCTTTCTATCATCTTTCATACGACAAATATGTCCAAAGAGACGCAATTTCCTCTGTATAACTTTTTGCATCAAGGTTTCTTTTGGCTGGATTTTCTTGTATAGTTCCTCGTTGCTGATCTTTTCAACCCATCCAATTCTGAGAATTTTTCTATAGCATTTTCTTTCAAATGCTAAAATTCTTCTCTCCAATTCTTTTGTGATGGTCCAAGTCTCGCGTCCATACAAAAGCTGCTGAAAATACACGTTTCAAGAATCTTTTTTATTCTGAGACATTGCTTTGCTTTGATATTACATGCTATTATTACAAAACCGCTGAAAGTGGGTCGCAGTTCCAAAATGTTTGGGAAACCCTGCCCTAGAAGATGAAATAAATGCCAGACTGAAAAAAGGAAGGTCGCCATCATAAGAATGAAAACATCTGGAAAGATAAAAAAATAGAACAAATAAGGGAATAATAGAAATTGTCGCACGGCGTACAGCATTACCATATGGATGCGAATGTTGGACTTTGAAGAAGAAAACCCACGAAAATGAATAGAGGCTTTCGAGATCCACTCATTACGTATCATAGAATGCATAAGCCGGAGAGAGAGAGAGAGAGAGAGAGAGAGAGAGAGAGAGAGAAAGAAAGAGAGAGAGGGAGAGAGAGCTCATGAAGAGATTTTGCAACTGTCAGATACAGAAAGACGGTTCGTCAACATGTGCAAAAGAAGGAAGCTGCGATATTTGGGGCACGCACAGCGGAACAGCGACGCTACATCAACATTGGAAAGGACAATCCATCAAGAAATGATGCAGGGAACAAGAACAAAGAGAGTGACCAAAGAGACGATGAGCGGATGGCGTGGAAGAGTGGGCAGGACTGCAAATGTCAGCAGCAGTCAAGAAAACACAGGATCGACATTGCTGGAGAAATGAAATTCATGCTTTCACCTCAATTTCAGTTCATGAAAGGAAAATTAGAAGAACAAAGAAGAAAAAGAAAAAGAAAAAGAAGAAGATATTGATGATGGTCATCCAACTAATCTCCAACTTTATCTTCATATTTGAGCTTATAGATTTTTAGTCCGTCATTGTTAATCACAGCAGTCAAGAAGATCGACATTGCCGGAGAAAAGAAATTCATGTTGTCACCTCAGCTTCAGTTCATGAAGGAAAAATAAGAGGAAAAGAAGAAGAAGAAGAATAAGAAGAATAAGAAGAAGAAGAAGAAGATGATGATGATGATGATGATGATGATGATGATGATGATGATGATGATGATGGTGGTGGTGGTGGTGGTGGTGGTCATCCGCAGAATATATTCACTGATCGCCAACTTCATCTTCGTACTTGAGCTGATAGATTTTTAGTCCATCTTGGTTTATCACAAGTAACTGCCTATGGTCCGAAACGAAATGAATGTTAATTATAGGACTTTCAGTTTGGAAAAGATATTGCGATGCCTTGGATTCAGTGAGCCAGTGATGAAAGCCTATATTTTCATTCCCAAATTCTCCATAAAGAAAATCACCATAACGAAAAAAAGACAGGCAAGTGATCTCTCTGTGCCATACAATATCTCGAAGTATAGTTCCACTTTGATCCAAACGCATTATCGCTATGCCACTGAAGGCTGGCACATTCAGCGATTCTCTCGGTTTCTCATAAATCAACGCCACTACGTCTGGCATTATTTCTTGAATGGATTGCGTTTCTTTGAAATATGTCTCCATTGAGATCCTAAGCTTAACATTTCCGTCATTAGAAAACATTCGCAGCGTGGGATTGTTGACAAATGACTCGAAAACAAGTACATCGCCATTCCTCGTTGTTGACAATTTGAAGCTTCCATTTTCGTTCAGCCACACAGTCATCCTATAGTTAAACTCTGGTTCAATTTTAAAGATACAATCGCTGCCTGATACGTAGAGACATTTGTTCACGTTGCACGGTGCGATCGAATATTGACTTATTTCGATGAATTTCTTGGGCTGGTAAGGTTGTTTGTTATCGTGAACGAAGATCCCTCTTCCGTTGGAGATGTATATCTTATCAGCAAGTGTCGTGACGCATTCTGGAATTCCATTCGTCGACGGGTCTCTACGACTGCCCGTTGGTTGGAAAGAAAACCGCCTTTCAGCTTCAAAAGAATGAGCAAGAAAATCGTGCTGCAGTTTAATTTGACAAATTCTCACAACTATTCTAAACTACAAGTTTCTCGGTGCACCGTATATCAGTGGAGTACCTAATGCCCTACAACAATATATGTTAATGTTCAACGTATGTATATTGCGCATATCGCTTTTATATAATCAGTGGCAGGGCCGCCGAGAGAATTTTCGGGCCCCGGTGCCAAAAATAGTCACGGGCCCCTGACCTGACAAGTGTGTGAAATAGTTGATGATTTTTTTTGCTTCTCGGTCTTTTTATGGCATTACTTAGTTAACATGATTCCCCGGGCCCCCTAAAAGACATTTACCGGGACTCTGTGGCTGTGCTCCTGACCTTTTCTTCCGCTGTCAGTCTTTTTCAGGGTTCAGAATATTGCTAATACATCATCATCACCGGTCCCGGGCCCCTTTGAGCTCGATGGGCCCCGGAGCAATGTACCGGCTGCACCCCCTCTCCTCAGACCTGATCAGTGGCGTAATCAGGGTTCCGGATATGGAGTGATATCGGCATTTTCGGGAAAAAAATCACATACGAACAAAAATCGGCCAATGAGTACTTCGCACAATCCATTATTTCCCTTCGATCATGCTACCTACCCCATCCAAATTTTTCAACGTTTTTAAGAAATCCAAAAACCGATTAGATTAATGGCGTAAGCTATCTGCATCGCTGCTTGCCGAATGCCGGAGATCAGCACCGGAAACTGCACGCTCATTCGAGTACGGAACTAACTTTACCTTAGACATATCATCTGCCTATGGCTTAACTTTAATCTAAATTACATGCCTAAGATTTTTAAAATGCTACGACACGGGTCGGGCACGAAATATCGGCAGGAGGCAAATATTATTGATATTTTAATTTTCGGTCTCTTCAAGTGCTGTGCTTACCAAACTCTCTGTTGTGATCATATCTGTCAATGGTGAATTGTAGCTCCATAGAGACACTGCGTGTGGATCTCAGATTTTGAAGTACTGCCAGAAAATCAGCGTCGTTTCTCGACTCCAGTTCCTTCAACGCTGCTTCTGTTTTACACCAAAACCAAATTGCTGTCTCTTTGTCCAGTCCTACGTGTAAAATGACGATGTCATCTGAGTCCTGTTTTCCTGATAGGCTTATACCAATTGATTTGAAGGGCACAGTGAGTTCATTTTGAAGATCTTGGGAAAGAGCCAAATTTCTGATTTGACTGTCTAAGCTGCGTATCCGTACTCTGACTACTTCTGCAGAAATAAAATGCAAACTATTCAAAGAAATGACAATTCTAATTAAAGCAACTCTTCATGGCCATATTATCTTTACTTCATGTACAATTAGGCCTACTGATGGTTGCTAAAATCAATGTTTTAGTAACAAATACTCAGATCAACATATTTGAATACTTCCCAAATACTTAAAGCTTTCGAGTATTTATATAGTATATGAATACCAAATATGCATACCAATATTTAAATATAAAAAAATTCAGATACTTTTTAAAATACTATGTTAATGCCTTACTACTTGTGTTCAGACATCGCAACATGCCGGTGTAGCGATATAGAGTGTCCGTGAAACGGAATGTCCGGACGGATATCCAGTTTCGAAATAAAACGTCCGGTAGGGTTTTATTGGTTCACCGTAGATATACATTATACAATGTGTGGTGCATTCTTAAATGCTTTTATATAGTAATTTCTGCATTTTGATTACAATAATAAATTCTAATGCTGCGCAGAAATGCAAGTCAAAGTAGAGTCGAAAGTGTATTATAGAAGTAGAAATTAGGATAGTTACGGTACATAATTGTCATGAGAGTTAGACAGTTGGCCAATTGGTGTAACAACATGACAATAACAGTAAATCAACATAAAATTTTCATTAAATTTTATTAGGTTTTCAAAAATGTTGATATACAAACCTCCTCCTTTCTCAAGAACCAATACTGCAGTCATTTGGTCTGTAAAAGCTAGACAATCAATAAATTTGGAGTATTTGTGAGAAGAGGAATCTTGCAGCATAGTCAGAAGCTCGTGATTCTTGTCCTTGTGATTTCTTAGACGCGTTAAAAATGTTACTTGTTCTTCTGTGAGACAGCCACAAGATTCCAATGCCGGAATGATTTTGTCAGGATCTATGACTTCTTTAAGAAAGTTTCGATTATTTCTGATAATTGTCGATCGCATTTTAGCTCTTTGAAAATAAACTGAAAGTAAACAACGCCATTCACTTAGGGGCTGTCCATTAATTACGTCAACAATTTAAGGGGGAGAGGGTTTGAAAAAGTTTGACAGTTGTTGACAGGGTAGGGAGGTCAAGAGAAGTTGACGTCAACAATTTAACTTTTTACAAATAATCAAAAATAGGAAATTTCACGAAATACTACTTATTACAATGGAAAAAACATGGCAAGAAAGGTCATCACCACCACATTTTGACACTCGATGAGCAAAACAGGAAAAATGGTCATCAACGCAAAAAAATAATAACCTTGTTATTGGGACCTGTCATTGATCTTGGGGAGGGGGGTCAAAAGTTGCTGACGTAATTATAGGGGGTAACTGAAAGTTGACAGATGTTGACAAGGGGAGGGGGTCAAAAATTGTCCCAAAATTGTTGACATAATTAATGGACAATCAATATTGTTGTTTACAATGTGTGTTAGACCTGTTTAAATCTATTTGACATTCTGTTTAAAGAAGACAATGAAATATAGGAAACATTTTTGAAGTCACCATTAGCACAGATAGAATCAATAGCCGTGCCATTAAACAAGAAATCTGAAGTTTTTCTGTAAATAAATACAAAAATTTAACGTAGAGCACCTTTAGACATCAGTCGAATTTGATTTTTCAGGTTGTCTTTCTTCATTGAGCTCCACCAAAACGAATCAACTGGCGCCAGGTTATTAAAGATGAACGCACAGTCTTGGCGTTTAGCGACATCCTCAGAGTACATTTGCATGTACGTAGTTTTCACAAGGATTATTTTGAGCAATTCCGGGAGAAGACGACGAACCTGTGTGTAAATTTACACATGTGTTAAACGTTTTAAACTTGTTTTTACTAAACCAATGCTATTATAAGTCACTTTCCGGCATTACTTATTCATTACATCTCTTGCATTACATTACATCCTAATTTTCAACTGTCTTATTTTCATTATTAATGTTAAACTTTGTCATTTTACTATTATCACTCTGGTTGGCTAATTACGGGACCTACAGTATGGTCCCTTCAGTCAACCTTTTTTCAACTTATTTTTTCTCGTGCTCTTGACTGTGCTATTTTTTCGTTGTTGTGAACTTTTTTTAGATAAGACAACAGTCTTGAGTTATTTTTTTCTTTCCTCCATTATGTTCTTCATCATGAACATGTTTTCATTGACTGTATTAATGGAAATGTCTGCTTTACGTTGAAAAATAGATGATGTTTCAGTTCAGTTCAGTTTTGACTATTTAAACATTGGGATCGAATGAGGTGGTTCTGAAACATCTGTCATCCAATTGGGCATTTTCAGATCAAAACTTAAAATTAATCTCTTTCATTTAACTTTTCTTCCATAGTATGCCCTGCTTTGCTGTTCGGATTCGAATTATCATATTACAAGGTACGATATGATTTCACAATGGAGAGCGGAGACTCATTCCTTGGCCTTCATTACTACCTAATTTAATCCTTTTCTTTCAACCAATGATTATATATCAAACTGATTGCTTGTTGAAGTCATTGCCTCATAAATTGGCTTGAAGCGCCTACTGAGGCGTTGCCATTCCAATGATAAGAAATCACTTTCAAATTTACCAGGTTATTTGAGGAAATAATTAACAAATCAGAACATTTTTATATTTTTGGTTTCATAAAATGTTGTGATTTCTTGCTCAAAGTGCTGTTCCTTATGTTTTTCCTTGCTTCTAATTTTATAAAGATAGCACTAATGTCGCAATAATTTCCAGTACTCTTGCCAGTTATTAGTTATGCAACCAAAACTTGCACAAAACAGCTGCTAATCCTAAAGCACAACTTTCGAATGTATTTCTGCTAAGTAGTAGACACGAGAACAGTAACTCACGTTAGGCTGAAATATGTGATTGAAACACAGAATGCATCTTCTGTAATCACAAGCCAACCACTCAACTGAGAAGGAAACTGGCTTCTCCAGTTGAGCAAAATATTTGCTGAAAACCTTTTCTGCCAAAGTTTTCAAATGACCATTTTGCAATTTCTCTTGCATTTCCGCAGGTCCGCTGTAAGACGTCAAGTGAAAATAAAGCAGAATATGCCCTTCTTTCAGTTGAATGAATTTTAGTTTAGAATGACAATCGTCTTCCATGTCTGATACGCTGATCAGATCGCCGGCAATCTTCTCAGATATATTTCTTATGATATTTCCATTGTTTTGAAGGCGACACCTTATTCTTCCTATAACTGAGAAAAATACGAGACACTCTAATAAAAAAGTTCTGGTCTGTCACATGACTACTGACACGGACTGAAAACCCCAAGTTGGTCTGACAAAAATTATTATGGACTAAAACTCACACAAAAACGTAACAAAATTTTGCTATGGCCATTGACTTGCAGTCCAAATATCAGTCTAGTTTCCGTGCCTCACACTCCACTGAAAAGCTTCACAAGCACTTTCTCTGATCTCTATAGGACCATTGACGGGCCAGGAGTCACTCATTCTGTATTATTTTATGTCATTACTGCTTTTGAAACGATTGACTAGGGGTCACCCATATATTACGTACGCAAAAAGGCATATATTTATACACCCTGTTGCACCAGGTAATTTTTGGGCCACCCTATGTGTACGTACAAATTAGCTACCCCAACCCTGCCTGAATGAAATTTGACCTAATTGACCGTCTAAACGTTTGACTAAAGGCGACCTATAACTTCTTTAATGGGTATTGACAGTGTAACAATGGTTCTGTGCCAATCGCCTCCTACCCTCCGCCAAGTCTGCGCCAATTATTTAGCACCCGTGTGGAAAATTCTCGTGACCCTTTGTTGACCAGTGAGACAGTAATTGTGTTCAAACCTAATGTTGTGAATAACCAGTCTTCTATCTGAGCGGGGTTTTAATTGTTATGTACAGTAGGTTATATATAAATGTGTGCATACGTACACATTCTATGGTGGCGCCTATCTATGGCAGCCTGCACATGTTGTGTGTGTGCCTCGTTTCGCCGTCGTTTCTCTGCATTTGCTGACGCTCTGTCCGTGAATTTTGCGCCGGACATGAGGACTGCTTCTTGTTCGTCGGTTTGCTGAGAAGTTTTAGCCGTCCTCTTCTGTTTCGCGTCGTTCTGGAAGTATCCAGTCGGTCTCACCGCTGCGGGCTGGTCTCCACCATGTTGGCTATTGTTGTAGCGCTAGGCGGCAGTGATCGACTGCGTTCTGGACGTCGCTGGAGTCTCCATCTATGTGATGACTGCGTTCCGCTCTTCAGTTTCCGACGTGTCTCGTGCCGTCCTCTACCTTCCACGTCGGTCTTGAAGTTCAAGTCGGTCGCCACCCGTCGAGTGTGCGCCAAAGTCAGTCATTATTTAGTGACTGCCGAGTGAAAATACAGCGGATTCGCGGTTGACTGTCGTTCTGGACGTCGTCGGATTTTCCATCTTCGTCGGATTTGCCGATTTCGACGACGGAACTATCTTGTTGCGGAAGGGACTCTGCACCGGACTTCTTTACGGCAGCAAAGTTCTTTCCATCATCACAGTGGATTTTAACATCGCCACCTTCTCACCTTCATTGGCATGTCAGCGGTGTCAAAGCGCTTTTGATTTTGGATTTTAAACCATGCGTACAGCGCTATATAAATTGTCCTGAAATAATAATAACAATAATAAATTCATTCAAGGCCCCCCTCCCCGCACGTATCCGTACGCAAATCTGATAAATCCAAAGCTCCCTCAATGCGCACGTAATATGTGGATCACCCCTAACATTCCTATGATATTCATCTAGAGTGCCGCTTTGTTTCTTTTGGTTTCTCTGTTGTTCCTTTTGGCTGGTTGAAATCTTGCCTCTATGAACGCCATTTGAGTGCATCGCTTGGAAGCGTTTCTGGGTGATTCTTCACAAGAGACGGTATGCAAATATTCTGTTACATTACATTAAATTACAAAATTAGCAAAGAGAATCACCATTCAAGTATATTGAATGACTGAATATGCACTTTATTTAAATCGGCATAAGGAAAATATGGCAGAACCTTAAAAAGCATAAGTGAATCAATGATGCTAAAATGGATGTATAACTAAGACCAAAAGAAACCGCATTTGTCATATATTTCTCATTAGGATAGTAATCGCCAAAAAGACAGTAGGAAAGAAAAGTCGGGTTCACGTAATTATAGTAAATGCCTACCATTCAATGCGTGACCGCATGTATATCGTAAGACGTGCAAGAAACAGCATTCACGCTTCAGCGTTATTTTGAACTTTAGCGGAATAATTGTAGCATGGTAGCAGCTCATAGGCCAGAAAATGATGCATTTAATTGGACCACAAATGTTACTTTCATCTTAGGTTGAAGCATATAAAAAGGGGTCTTAGGCAACCTGATTCTATGGCTGTTGCGACCACTGCAGGTCAGTTGATAACGAAGTTATATTTACCGTGACCATCAAGAATATCCGCCACTAGGGTCTGATTGGCTTCGCGCAAGCATTCAATTGTGTCTTTGTAGTTTCGAATACTTCTTATTTGAAGAATATCGAGAAGAGCTTCGTTGGCTTTTGTATTAACAAGACTGCAAATATGGTCTTTTTGTCTTTCGTTGATCACTTCTTTCCAATAAAGTTCCTGGGCCAGCTCCGAGGAATTTTTCAATAAACTGATGATGATATCTCTGTTACGGTCAATTGTCTGCTCTTCTTTATAAGTCAGAGGCAAATTGTCACCAAATGTGCGATCATTAGAATCATTTAGAGCTGAAACGAATATCACAAATCGAAAAACTTCATTTTCGCGTAATCACGAAGAAGCTTTATGTACGATTGGATATAAAAGTTTTAATATCATCATTGCAAATTTTGGCAAGGGAGTTAAGAATAAACGACCAAAGTGACCATTGTAAGTTGTAACCTTTCTCTGCATGAGTGAAACCTAGTGGTTATCACCTAGGGCAAACCCCACTGAACCACTCTAAACCAGTGACGTTAGCAAGGCCTGACCTCCAAGGACAGGGACAAGGACAGACCCCAAGGACGATGATACATAGGGCCTACGAGGACCGACCAACCAAGGACGAGGACCGAACCTCCAAGCACAAGGACCACAAAGACTGACCGCTAAGGACAAGAATTAAGGACAAGGACCGACCTTTGTCAGACAGGAAAAAAGGAGAAAGGAAAAAACCAAAAATGATTTAAATTCGAATGACAAAATTTAAAAAGCAAAGAAAGAGAATGCCGTAAAACGCAATCTAGTCGACAACAATGTTGCATTTCAAATAAACAAGTGTTTCCAGCAGCTGATCAGCAGTGTTTATTCTAGGCCTTCTTAGGGAGGAATCTCCCCAAGTTTGAACCCCCCCCCCCAAATTTTTTTAGATGTCGGCTGGGGGAATAGAAATCCCCCCAAACGTGTGGAAACTCAAACCTTGTCCCCCGCCAAACATTTCAAAATCCCCCTCCCCAATGTCAAGGGGGCTAGAATAAACACTGGCTGATCAGTCATCTATTTACTGTCGAGTGTCGACGATCTTGAAATTCTTATGTGCGTATTTTGCAACTCGCGGGTGTGTAAAATGTATAGGCTATCCGAAAGGTCAGTCTTCTTCCTGCATTATCATTATAATTATGTATCAGTACTTGAGGATGTTAAAGCTATAAATACAACGTGCAGCAAAGGGGAATTAGAAATAACGAAATGCACGCGTCCGGTTTATGCGTCATCAAACAGGAAAAGGAAGTTCGCCTGCGCCACTGGTATTATAAAAGGGACAATGACTGCACATCTAGAGTAGCTTAACGCAAGAATGTCAATATAAATCCACATAGACCTACCACTTCTGCCTTGGAACATAATTATCAATACAATTGAAAATGGCATACGGTCAATTTGGTCCTTGTAAGGATTTTTCAAGGTCTAAGCAGCAAAGACCAACCTGAAAGGACGAGGATAAGGACGAGGGCTAACTCCCCAAGGACGAGGACATGGATTTCAAATGGGTTCTTAAGGTGTCCTTCAAGACAAGGACCTAGACAAGGATTAACATCACTGCTTAAAACCCTGTCATAATTGTTTGTTTATTTTGTTTTTTATTTACTCGCCAGGTGGCAATTGCATACTTACACAGCAAATCGTTTGTAAGAATTAAGATCTTTTTATCATTTGCATAATCGTAAAGAGAGAGAACTTCAAGATATTTAAAAGAGGCAAATTATCAGTGGCGTAGCCAGGATTCCGTTATGGGGGCCACAACGATATTACCTAGCAAAAATGTTTCCCACCAGAAAATTAGGTCATCATCAAAATGTCCATCGCATATCACGTACTCTTTGAGATCATGCCCCTTATCCCCTAAATTTAGCGCAAATCCCAGAACCGCTGCCAGCCCGAAAGGAGGCTGCCACTAGTGCCTCATGTCTACCCCAAAGCAAATGTCCTTACATTAATTAAGTCATATAAAGCAATCAGGCAAATAGATCGTCAAGACCTGATTTGAGTAATGATATTAATTATTCGAAATTATTGGTTCATTTTCCAGATTGATGCTTTTCATTATTCGTTTAGGACTTGGCAATTTATACCAGTGCTGTCTCGGGTGAATTTAAATATCGAGAAAGTGGTTGCCTAATTTAGTACAATTTCAGAATTTTTAGAATTCCGTCTATGACTGTTAAATAGAGCGAGAATGAATTCCAACAACGCACTAAGCAATATAAATCAAATGTATGTCAATGGTTTTGTTTATGGCCGCGATAATTTGTGATAAGCTCACAATCTGAAGCAAAAACACTATTATTGTAATCTGTATGCTGCTAACAACCCACTAAATGAACGATACTCTAATTATTTAAAATCAAGCATAAAATTGCATGTGTGTCCTTACATAAAATCACTCCTCTAACAAATTTAGATCCACTTACTGCAAACGTAGTTCACTATATGAGACTGGTTGTCTTCATTCAATGTCCCTAAGAATTGATTGTAGAGGTCTCTCACAAACACGATGTATACCAGAGATTCGTTCTTGTTGATACGAATTCCTTTTCCGCGAATGTGGTAGTACTCTTCAGACGTTAAGGTGCCATTTCCTAGGAGTTTGTCCAATAGTCCAAAATCTGGATCAATGTACATTTGCAAGAATTTTTTTGTCGAGGTCCTCCTGATTGCTGAAATTTTTTTAACGGAAACACTAAAAGTTGAATATTTAATATAAGTGTTTTAACAATAGGACAATCCTATTCTTGTTAGAAACGCATCAAACAGGAATAATTCTTGCCAAATTTGTCTATTACCCTTTCCACATTTTCTCTTTCATCTTTTTGCATCTATTTATGATAGAAAACAACTGCTGCATGTTTCAAGAAACAGTATAAATGAGACTCTACCGTTCAAAATATTCAGGGGATTCAATACATCATTATATCATCTTAAGATTTATGCCCAAATCAATTATAGTTCTTCACTTATGCCCAGTCCTCTAGGCCTACTAAGTGTTCTATTCAAATTAACATTTCTAGTCATTTTCCAGATCCTCAGCGACGACCTTTGACTATGGGACCTGAGATAAGAAGGGAACCTGAAGTTAAGCGCCTTGAGATCGGAGCCTCGAAGGATTAAGCACTCTGAGAGCGGAGCACCATAAGTGGAAGCACTTTAGGTGCGGTGTGGTGCGTTGAGAGCTAGGTGCGGTGCGTTGAGATATAGGTGCGGTGTGTTGAGAGATAAGTGCTTTACGAGATAAGTGCGGTGCGTGGATATATCGACCCATAGGAAAGGTGCGGTGCACCAAGGAAATGGGCGATAGATAGAGAGCGTAGTGTGCGAGCCTACCATTCTTAGCCAAAAAAGCTAAGACGAACGGACACGTGCCTTAGTGTTGACTGTTGAGTCTTACCCTGTGTAGCAGACCGGGCAGAGCCATCTTGAGTTTTAGTGGTCTAGGGACCTCGAGCACCCGGTTCGCCACAGTAGAGATCAAGCTAAATGGAGAGGTTCTGAAGCAAAGCGATAAGTTCGTATACCTCGGAGGTTTCATAAACTCTGATGGGTCATCCAAATCAGACATCAGCAGAAGAATTCGGCTAGCTAGCGATGGATGCAATGAGAAGATTGCAGATCATATGGAAGTCCAAAAAGATCAAAATGCCCAATATCCATGTATATGGATACACTGGCGCTCTTGTCGCTGGCGCTGGTTATCCTACTATACAACTCATAGACGTGGACGCTCACAGCTGAGTCGGAGCGAACACTAAAGGTATTTGAAATGGACTGCCTTCGGTGGCATATCCAAGAGGGAACAACACAGAAATGAAGACATCAGAAAACTGCTTGGAGCCGAACGACCAGTAACCAACATAGGCTAATCCAAGAATGAGGGTTGAGATTTTTCGGACATGTCAACAGAATGGATTAAAACAGAATACTAGGCCTATACAAAGCCCTGTTTGGAAGAGTCGCAGGAGAAAGCTCGAGAGGAGGCCAGAGGAAAAGATGGCTAGGCAACACAAGAGAAGACTACGCTGAGATTGGACTAGACGTGACGGCGGCCACAAGATTTACACGATACAGCACTAGATACACTGTAGATATCCATTTTGAGGCTGTCAAGGCGTGCAGAAGCATCGTCAGGGCATTGATGATGATGATGATGATGATGATGATGATGATGATGATGATGATGATAATGATGATGATGATGATGAATATGATGATGATGATGATGATGATGATGATGATGATGATGATAATGATGAGTTAAAAAGTGATAGCACGATAGATCAATATTAATTGGCAGAGCACATTATAAGACTTTTATAAAATGACGTGATATTTCATTTCTTACAGTTACTAGCACCGTCTACAAATCTTACCTTCTTGATCGTACCCATGTTTTTCCATTTGATGATAGAAAAATGATTTCCTAGTCCTTTTTGCCGAATTCTGAGCTTTTATAGAGCAGCAGGCTTATCTATTTCATTTCTTCTCCACGACTCCTTTTGCAATTGCATCTTGCTAATGCGTCATATATTGTTTTAATGCTCACTTAGCCAAGGTCTTTGCACCGACTGCTGTTTGATAACCACAAACTCACTCGCCGCTCATATCTACAATGTCGTGGTTATACCTATATCTATTTGCAAAGACAAATACAGCCATTTGGACTTGAGCAACAGTGTTATAGAGAGAAAGTGATAAAGGTCAGCCGACAAGAGCCTATTCAATCGCTATTGTGAACTTTAATCACTCTACAAGGTTATAGCAAGGGCCTTGCTCAACTAACTACTTCAAGATTCACTGTATATATATATACATACATTAATACATACACACAATCCTTGTATACAAAAACAAACATGACAGAACGCAAGGTCGAGCAACAAACCTATCTTAATACATATCTAGTGTGTAGTACTATGCAAAATAGTTGACCATTCATTTATTTACATTTTCATTAAAATATTATATTCAAATAATAAAGTTTTTTAAATGAAGGAATTAATTCGGTTAAGATATTTTGAGATCATGTCCACGAAGTCGAATACGTCAGCACGACCTAATAAGAGGCAAACACATGCTATGTCTCTCCTCTCCCGCTCTTTATCTCTGAATAATCAATAATATCGTGATCGGACCTTTCTTCTTCTTCTTCTTCTTCTTCTTCTTCTTTTCCTTCTTCTTCTGCTGCTTCTTCTTCTTCTTCTTATTCTATTTTATAGGCCCCCATAGACCTCGTATATATAATTGACTTTACGTAAATGGTGGTCAATTTTATACGAAGCAATCTTATCCTACTATGACCATACAGGGGCGGAAGATGGCAGAGTGGGTTACGTTCTGGAGCGTCAGGCTGACCGAGCGGGTTCAAGCCCCGTTAGTGCCCCTAGTGGCTTTCACACAGGCAGTAATGCCTTCTAAGCCACTCTAAATCGTGCTAAGTTATGACTGATAAAGCGTGACAAAAAGTCCCCGAGATATAGCTTTGACAAAGCTTTGTATTGTGTCATTTACATGCTGTACCTTATGTGTATCAGCGAGTCATAGTTCACTATGATGCATCGGTATTGGTGTGAGTTTCAGCAAGACAGTTTGAGAGCTATTGACAGCGCATGCAGAGCATCGATCAGCGGCGCTGGCAAAACAGGCAAAAAGTGTTTTATCCAGACTCCAGGCCTTTGAGGGATTGAGGCCTTTGAGGGGTCGACTTGGCTGGAGTGGAAAAGACACAGTTCAATGCAAAATTTGTGTAAGTGTTGGGATTTGGGGGGGAAATGTTTAGGTTTTTTTTTTTGGGGGGGGGGATCTTCCTTCCTACCCTCCTAACAGGCCTGTATAAAACGCTGCAGGCAATTTCCAAACCAAAGTGCTTCGAAAAATTTGCGACCGAGAAAGCTTGCAGTAGACCTAAATAATATATCACTGCTACTCTTTAATAACTTGCAAGCAGCACATTCTTGATTTTATTTCAAGTGGCCTTCTTAAGCCTTGGCTCGATGGTCTATAACTCTCATCTAGTATTTGTCCAAAATCATTTGCTAATAATGTTTCTCTCACATTTTAAGAAAAGCAATCAGAACGTTCATTTGCGGATTCATTACCTATGAAAGTGGACGCCCACACACAGGAGCCCCCGGGAAAATCCAAATCTACTTTTGTAACTAGCAATATTTTGACTTTAACCATTATTTTCACATTTAAACGCTACTAATGCACAACGTGAAATCGAAAAACTTAACTTTAACTAAGAACTGCACATGTGAAGTTGAATATCTTAAAAACTATATTAACGTGACCATTAATTGAACGGGAATTTATATTACTTATTAATGCCATTTGTTTGAGCATGATAATATTGGACTAGGAAAACAAGTAGAAATCCCCAGCATAAGAGAAAGTTGGCCTATAACTTACGAATATGGTTTTTACGCCTGTAAACGGCGCATGGCAAAGGCGTAATCAATTGGATTGTATTCGATCAGACGAAATAACGCAAGGATGGGACGGCCGGACACTTCCCCGCTAATTATTATTTAGGCATAAAATTTGCGTTAACTAGTAGAATCTGTAGAAGAAATTCTCGGTTATATCGGTCCGTAAGGATTATTGGCTATTGTAAGCGAAATGACAGCAAGAGAAGAAGCTGGTATTTGATAAGCGAATACAGTTATTAATTATAGCGCAATCTGAAGACATTACATGGTATGGACATGTAAACAGGATGGAAGACTTCTTGTTTTCTTCCCAACGAGATGGACAAAGTGTCTTGGACAGAATTGTCGACGATCGTGGAGAATTCAAAAACCTTTTTAATGCAATATCAATTCAACGACGCATTGTTGAGCTCAGAAATAGATTTCCTTCTGAATCTGGCGCAGTGAAAAGACTTGAACATTTCGCAGAAAAAAAATTTCGCCACGCAATAACGGAATTTTCTCAAGGTGGTTCAGAAGTATTATATTTATCCATTTCGTTTTTGGAAAGCATCTTGATCATTCAAAATAAAATGAAGATCTTGGCACGAAAACGCTTGAAAGTCTACGTTTACAGTCGCGACAAAATCACGAATGTTTCGAGGGCTTGAGTAGAAGTATTATGCATACCAGTGGCGTAGCCAGGATTTCTGAAAGGGGGTTGAAAAAAGTCGTCGATAACCACCATGGGGGTTTTAACCCCCCAAAATCGCAAAAAATCGCCTCAAAAAATTAAAATTGCATGGGAATACATTTAAAAAATTTCTTTCGCCGCGTCCAAGGGGGAGGGGTTAATCCCCAAACTCCCCGTGGCTACGCCACTGGTGCATATCAAGGAAAGAAATCTTTCACTTCAACTAATAGCTAACACTTTTCTTCAGGCTGTGACAAACTATACTCTAACGGCGTCCTATTTTATCAGCGCTGCTTATCGTTGTAATTACTACTTCAGCTGTCTAGAAGACTACCAACAATGTTTATCAGTATGTGACGAGGCAGTTGAACACTTCGATAAGGCTAACAAGAAGGCTCGCTCTGGTAGTTATTGCAATAAACTGTGCTCTGTAGCAATCACAAGTGAATGGTGATGCATCTTTGACATATATGTTCAAAGTTTATTTGGTTTCTTGCTTTTGAACGAACATCTGACCAAAGATGACATAGAAACATCATCTTGTGGCCTCATTGTATACGTGGAGCCAATGGCATTCGTGAATTATGCTCGGCGTCAAATATTGGTGAGGTCGAACCATCTGCATGTTGTCGAAGCAAGGAAACGAACGTGAGCAATTACGTCAGTGTTGCACGCTGCTGCTGAGTTCAATTGCAAAAGAAAAGGATGTTTTAAAAGGAATTTGGAATCAGAAGATTCTGCAGGACTTTGGCAGAAAAGAAGCTTCGGAAAAATTGAAATCATTAGCAAATTTAAACTTTTTAACCCTAAATTCGCCAGCTTGACGTTACGCCACCAGTTCCTGTCAGATCGCCGAAGTTAAGCAACTTCGAGCACGGCTCGTACTACGATTGCTGACCATCCCTGAATGGAGTCGTTGGGCCGGGGGCCAACCAAGCCGATCATCGCTTAGTCGCGAATAACGTTTGGAAGCGCTGTGCTGGAAGGGTAGGACGCAAGTCTAGATAGGCCTTAAGCAATGGTAAACTACTCTGAATTAAGATTATTGTTATTTCTGATAATGTTCTGTAGCCTATTGCGCATTTTGACCCAAGCTCTATCCTTCTCTATGTCCATAAAAACAACTGGCATCACGAAGAGAGAGACAGTTGAAGCATATGGCAACAATTGCATGAACATTTATTTCAATTCAATTCAAATGAAAATTGCCAAAGGTTATTTGAGCAGAAAACACACAAATTTTAATGAGATTCCAGGTTAAGTTTGTTACACTGTTATGGACACAGTTTCAACTGCGGTAATTTTCTTTATTCCGCATCACGTCCATAAAAGAGCTGCAACAACAAACATTAGTAAATAGGCTTAGCATCCGCGCGAAGATATTATATTTGGAAGTTAACTAATAACCGTTTTTGTTGATATAGATGGCAAATGACAGGCTAAAATCAGTAACCAACAAGTCAATATCAACTTATCTTTACCACATGATTTTAAAGTACTAGAAGAGATTCGAAAAAAAAGCTTAGCGTGCATAGATCGCTGTATAAAGTGTATATCCTGCTTGTGTATAGGCGGGGGAATACAAAATATTCGGGGATGGAGGGTAGAGAAGTGAGGAATGAACCGTCGTTGCACTTTGTTTCAACTCAGAAGTGAATCTACTATGCTTCATAGGGTAGGTTAATATTCCTGTCAAAGCCATCATTTTTGCTTAGACGTGAATTCAATGACTATCTGCATGAAGTAAAGCAACTGTGATAACTGCTGTTTTAACGCAGTTTCGTCACGTGACCTCGGTGTTGATACTAATCCAATGAATTGCTTAATTTGCGTGTGTTTTTGTTAATTTATCCTCAGTGTCCCTGAATCATGCAATAATCTCAGCGCAGAAAGCTTTATAATCAATGTTCCCTCTAATGTGGGCGCGTGGGCGCGCGCCTACAAAGGGGAGACACGTGCCCCTCAAAAATTGTATTACCCAAAAAAATTGAAAATTTGCCGGAGGTATTTCATTTATTCATTTTTATGAAATGATTTATTTTATAAAAGCTCATCACCATCACAAACCATCACAGCTTGGCCAGTAAAACGTATATTAGGCCTATTATCATTAATGTGACACTCTACAGACCTATGCGAGAATCTTTAAACCTTACTAACAGCTGCCTATGTTTCATGTTCATTATCTTGTATTGCGTGGAAAACGTCAAATTGTACTGAGGAGTCTTTGGATCTTTGAATACACAGTGCAACTAAGAAAACGAGTTTCAGTTTTAAGAAGTTGAGATGGAATATATGGATGCGGAGGTCAGAGTCGCAGCGTCCCAATGGCTACTATGGCTCTAGCCATGGGAGGCACACATGACGGGGCGGAAAATTTTGGAAGCGACCTTTTTGCTTGTCGGGGTTGTCGTCGAGGAATTTTGGCGAAGGCGGCAAAATTTGGAAGGGCGGCAAATTTAGCGGCGACGACCTTTTTGCTTGTCAGGTGTAATAAGAGTGAAATCAGGACGGCATCTTTGCCAGGAGCCATAAGCGGTATGAATGCACGCTACGCCACTGGCGGAAGTTGATGCTAACAAAAATACGCCTAGCAGTGCAAGTGTTAAACTAAACAGGAATGAATTTTCAAATTATCAAATCTTAAGATCACTGGTGAACACTTGAATGAAGGTGAATAGTTTACCTTTCCATGGTAGCTGAATGCTTTACATCTTCCATTTGATCGAAATCAGCATCCGGGCTTGAGTGCTTTGCAGTCGTAGCTATAAAACATGGTTCAAAGATAATTCGCCAAAAGAAACCGTCTGACCCGGATCGTATGCGAAAGGACATAAAGCCTGAATCAGCTATTTCAAAACCGTGCTATTACAGATTCAACTTAATTAGAGAAATGGGCTATACTTTACGCTGTGTCCGAATAAAACGGTATCCCTTGCGATAATGATGAAAACCACTAGTAAATATTCACATTTTCAAAATATTTAAACTAATTTTAGTCCTGACAGAATGTTGATTGCCATCCAACTAAAATTTGTATTCAAGTGTTTCCCATTGGCTCCAACACAAGCTTCAAGACGACCAATAGTTGCATCGATAACCAGCTGATCAAGTTCATCCCATACATTCACAATTCGTTCACGGAGTTCTCAATGGCTCTGATCTTTGTTCTGTAAACCTTCTCCTGCATTATTTCCCAAATCTTATAATCAATTGGGTTTAAAAAGCAGGACTGTTTAGCGCAAATGATTTGGAGGTATGAAGTCAGGAGTTTCCTTTCAGTGGCGGTTCTATGTGGGGATGATGGTGGATATATCCTCCACCGGACATTTTTACTTAATTTTTTTGCTTCGTGTTACTAGTAAAACTATGAGGAAAACCTGCGAATGACGTCTTTTTGCTTGTCAACCTATTTATCGGTAAAAGTGTAGTAAAATCTGGGAAAAATCCCATTTTCAGCCCCTTTTCGGCAAAGATTTAAAAAAATGTTTTCTTCTCTTTTCATCCCTCACCAACTTCCCATGAATTCATTTCATACCCTCGCCAAGAAATCCTGGAACTGCCAATCTTTCCTTTGTCAACAATTCAACAGTTTCACGAGCTGGGTGAGCTGGTGAACAATTTTGTATTAATGTGCAATAATCTGGATATTGATGAATATCAGATCATTTATTAATTCTCGTAAGTATGTCAGAACATAAATAAAATTTAATTTTAGAATTGATGAATATCTACTAGTGTTGTTCATCATTATTTCAAGAGATCCCGTCTTATTCGGACACAGTTTATATAGGCTTTATGAATGTGGTTGTTTATAATATTCCATTTTTTTTGTAAAGCGCCTTTGATTTTGGCCCTTGCTATGCTACGGCGCTATACAAATTGTCATGAACAATAACAATAACAATAATACTTGCAGAATTCAAGACGTTGTTTGCGTAGAAAAAACTTACTGGCAGCATCCGTGTTTTGGATTACAAGCATCTCCAGCAGAGCAATCGCTGTCTTTTTTGCAAGCTTCAAATTAAACAATTGTAAATTTGCGTGCTTTTAGATTGTTCGATTAATATGGCAGTTTATGGCAGTTTTAGTCGAGTAATCGATCTATTCGGAGTATTAATTGCATATATAGCTTTTAGCTGACCTGCTTGCATTGCAATTCTGCATAAGCCTGCAGTAATGTAGTATACACTTTTCACAATCACATCAAGCACGCGTCAGTTGCAACTAATAAATTACTAAATTTCACAGTTCACAGTTCACAATTTCACAGTTCATATAACACGTTTGTATATTAAAACTGTAGTACTGACAAAAAGATGTCTATTAGAACAGCTTTAATGAAGACCATTCAAAAACGTTGTTGGTTTAATTATTTAATACTATCTGTTTCCCCGTCAAAAATGACAGCGGAGATTCGATATTTCCTACCCAGATTTTTAAAATAAAATTTCTAGCATTTTGCCCAATGATATGTCTTTGACCGCGAACATGGCTTGCTGAGCAATCTGACGTTTGTCGGGTTTCTAGCTCGTGATAATGCTACATATAGCTGGCCATGGAAAAACATAGACTCGCTTAAATGTATCCCTAAGTGTTAAAATGTTTGCTCGCTTGAACATAATCATCGTTTCCTCTCTTTACTCTTACTCAGGAGAATTGGTAACGCGTTGGAGCGGTAGGCTGACAGAGCGGGTTCAAGTCCCTGGTACGCGGACTATTGACCACAGGACGATTGACCATAGGACGATTGACCACTGGACGATTGACCACAACGGACTTTTGACCACTGGACGATTGACCACAGCGAACTTTTGACCACTGGACGATTGACCACAGCCGTGAGTATCAGGCTTAGCACGCTGTCTGCTGTATGCATGCATGCATGCATGCAAAAAAGGAAACCAAATGCTATTGTCTATATATATATATATATATATAATATATATATATCGACTCACTATTGTCCTTTTCATCATTCTCAGCATTTGGCTTACTTTTTTGCATGCGTGCATGCATGCGTGCTAAGCCTGATACTCACGGCTGTGGTCAATCGTCCAGTGGTCAAAATTCCGCTGTGGTCAATCGTCCAGTGGTCAATCGTCTATGGTCAATCGTCCTATGGTCAATCGTCCTGTGGTCAATAGTCCTAGAACCAAGTCCCTTTAGCGACCCTAGTGGCTTTCACACAGGCAGTAACGCCTCCTAAACCACTTTAAATCACCCGATGTTTATGTCCCTTATCATGTATTCATACATGTTCAAATGTTTGCATTTGAGACTTGTTGATGGTTGTTACAAATGCAGGTAAGGTAAAGGTAGGCGCATTTCCCATAGGGCCCAGTGCTGATCCCCGGTTTTGTTGCCATCAGCCCATAGGTGGGTAAGCCAGGTAAGCCATTTATCCGCGAACAGTGGCCAGTCATTCCTCCGAAACAAGGTTATCCTCTAATTTTGTCATTGCTGCTCATTTTACCACTCAATTGAGTGTAGGCAGAGTCAACTTCTGGAAAGATACAGTGAGCATTAGGATTTAGCGGTACTTCAAAACGAGGAGGCTGGAAAGGGAGAGGTAAAGGGCAGGGTAGGGAGGGAGGAGAACATGAAAGAGAGAAAGCAGAGAGGAGGATAGAGGAATGAAAGCGGAGGACTAATCATCAATAATCTAAAGTGTGGATTATGTGGTTATGCTGAACTTCAAGAGAGTAGTGCAAACGAGTGCGAAATATGGGCTTCAAACAAATGAAAAGAAATCAAAAGTAACGACGATAAACGGAAACAACATTTTCATTAGGGTTGATCAGAAGGTGTTAGAACAGGAAACACACCTCAGCGTCATCTGCTCAGGAGACTGCTCCTTGGAAGAGGAAATAAATGCTAAAAAGATGGCCACGGGTCCATTTTGGTAGAACCCAACCCATAAAATCTCGATCCCAACCCAACCCATGCAGACTCAACCCAATCTACCGTAATACATTACAATTCTTAAACCAAGACGTATTTTCTGGTCAACCCAACCCACCATAAATTTGGGGAAGTCTAACTCAACCCAACTCATGGATAAACCCAACAAATGACCCTCTCTCTGAAATGTGAGAAAAATTGAAGTTCACATAATTATATAATTTCATAGACTGTTTCTTAATAACAGTAATATAACAGACTTTGTAAGTATCCTGGTTTTATCCAGTGCACGAGACACTTTCCCATAAAATGAATGTCTAAGTTTAAGCTGGGGTCAAAAGTTAAATTCAAAATTATGAGTTGTAATCTTACGATCACACATTTCGATCACATGAAACAGAAGAATAACCACAACGAGGATCTTTATCAATGGCGCACGAGATTCCCTTCTCCATTTCTGATTAGTTTCACTGACACCAGATGAAGAGTTCTCTGCTCGAAATAGCGATGCCATAAAAACAAACTGATTTCATGCACAAAATACTGTCTGCCAATTATTTGATTATCAAATGAACGGTCGTGTTGTTAGACTAAGAGAAGAATAGGCTCAACTGTCTACACATTTTGCTAACGTAAGTTGCTGCATGACATTTATGCAATGCACGCGGTATTTATATGAAACAACTTTAATATCATAGGCCTAAAACGGGAGCAAAGTGAATGCTTTCACAGTCATATTTTAATTCATAATATCAAAAGCCTTTAGAAATTTCACACACGAACCAGACGCCTTTTGATAGCTGATACATCGGAACTATTTATGCCTATAGAAAATGCTTCGCAACTATCCATATCGTCTTATAAGCTATTTCGTAGTTATTTTCTTTATTCTTTGTCGTGTCATTTGCGCTCTAAAATTCGAAACCTGGACAAATAAATTTGAAAGAAAATATGTAAAATGCATTTCAGCAGACAAACAGTCGTACACATTTAGGATTGAGTAGAGCGAAATGGCCTAAGTTATTTTGTATCCTTTGATATCTACAGCATCCAAATATCGAAATATGGATATAATATCTGCTTGAGAACCAGAGCGCGATTTATAGGGGGAAGGGGGATTTCTTCCCCACTGCCCAAATGCATCCTCCTACTGCTACATCCCACCACTGCTACACTTCCCCAACAACTACATCCTCGCAAGCTCGAAATATCCCCCCACACTGCTCCAGGTCACAAATCGCACCCTGTTGAGAACTATGCGGTTTTCAGTTCAATATTGTTGGATGATGCTTCCCTATAGCTCTATTTCTTTCTATTTTCACCATTTCAGCTCAAGTCTGCTCCTTGCAGGTTCAAACCTGCTCACCCAATAGTAACATCATAAACATTTATTTTAATTTGAAACTATTGCGGAAATATTGGCGCATTGTTGAGACGATTACCGAAATAGAAAATTGCAAGCAACACTATGCCGAATATATAGATCAATCAAAGATTTAAGCCTGTTTCATCCTTGAGTCTCGATATTAAAATTATTTTAAAAAAATAAATTACCTGCTGAATATACAGTAGTTGTAGTCAGATCGTGGCTCTCACACACTCCGCTGTCTGAAGTCCTGTTGCCAAGGATTGCATTGCAACCTCTCTTCTTAAATGCCCTTTTTTGAGAGAAATAAATGACATTATTTTCTCTGAAAATCTTGATATCTTCCAGGTTCTTAAAAACAAGTCGTTAATAATAAATTCCAATGTTGTTGCACTCTGACATTTGCATGTGACTTTGATAGAAATGTTTTTCTGAAATTTTGCCACTTACAAATCGATTGCTGATAACGTACATTTACAGTGTCATATAGAAACATTATTTTCGTGTCGTAGCAATATCTTTAAATTATGAGCGAGCATCTATCATGACTGAAGTATTTATTATTCTTGCTGCGATACATTTAAATTGCTATTTTAAAAGAATAATTAATCTTTCCATGTTACATTCCCAGCCAGACGTAGGTCGTAATTAGTAATAACTGTCTGCGGATAAGAACGGTCGATACAGATAAATCAATCTTTTGTTGATATTGGCAAAAACACGTTCGAGAAAGACACATGTTTTGATTTGATGTCGCAATAAAAGAAAACAGACATTAATTCACGAGAAACACTTGACATAGATGGCTTGTGTATTTCAAGCGCATTGAGCCTACGCAGCGGGATCACGTTGTTTCAGAGATATAATTCCTAATGCACACGTGTGCTTTCTCTAATAACTTTAACGGTTTAACCAGTCAGGAGCTATCTTTACGCAAAATAGCGGCGTCGGAGTAGAAGCTAATCACCGCGGGTTTATAATAGTAGAGTCGCTTCATTAGACCGTGACCATTTTGTTCCTATCTTTTTTATTACTGATTCATGTACCTTGGACTATTAGAAGAAGATTTAGCTCCTATGTCCCTCGCAAATTTGTGGGCTAACTGTGCAAGAGTCCAAATTACAAGATGGCCACCAATGGATATATAGTGACAGATTAAACTAAATAACTGTTGAAAATTTTTGACCAATTTGATCAAATTTGCATGGTGGTTAGCAATAATACTTGTTATAAGATGATTATGCAAAATGCTTGCTAATTATATTTCAAATAGGTCGGCGTGCACCAGATTAGCGATTGAATGTAACAGACGTTAATGCGATGTGCGTTCGGGTTAGCTCCAGTTAGTGTGTCACTTTAGAAGTCGTCATTGTCTACAATAATGACTGCTGGTTTACTTTCAGCAATTTCAAAAGGGCAGTTAAGTGATCGCTTGATGTCAGTTACAACCATAGACCTCTTAAATTAAGGACTGGCGTCAGCCAATCTCTCGGGCCCACGAACTTGGGTCCATTGTCTTTAGCACCTTAGCATCTATTAGGCCTAACTGCTGTAACTGAGCTTGCACAGTGATACAACCATGAAATTTAGTTGTCACACAAAGAAATGAACTCTCTACGCATTTCAAGTACCCCGAAGTTGATGACGTCATTACACTGCAACATACACTGATTTTAAAATTGTGTGTAAATCATGTTAAAGTCACTGTATTTCGCATAGGCCTATATTGCATGCTGCTGACCTAGCCCGAATATTTAGTAATTAGCATCGGAATCTAGTAGGCAAGAGTGGCTCGAATTTTCTATGCTGAATAAAGAGCAGGGACAGGAGATACAACGTTCAAGTTCTTCGATTGCTTTTATGAAGGCAACACTTTGTGCACCATTAACTAGTTTATTATTGACTTGGTTCGTTGCCTAAACTGGTAACCAATTAAGTGATTTATTTGAGTTCTAGAGGGAATCCTAGAACAACCAGCGTTCGGCGAAAAGACAATCAGCCGTATATTAAAGAAAAGGAAATGACCAGCGTGATGGGAAGGCGTTGCGAGATGCCCAGTTGGGACCCGATGTGCAGGAACGGCCCATGTCAGGTGTGCAACCTGTCCCACGGTCTAGAACGCGAACAAGAAACGAATGCGGCAGATCTGCCTAGAGCACATTATGATAACTACATCATATACTGGGCCTTTATTTATTTAGGCTATACGTCAGTTTCATCGTTTGTGACATTATGTTTGGGCAGTAAACATAAAACGCAACGAAGATACGCTTGAGAAATGGATTTGATTACACAAAGTAGCAGTATATAATAATAATTTAACAAAGCATAATTGACAATGGGTGCCTAAAATATGGGTGTAATATTGCATAAAAAATCAATTTCTCGCAGCCTGAATTGAAATAGGAAATAGTCGATGACACTGCCAAAGGACGTTTGTAGAGAAGCTCAGCAAGATACATACATAGAAAGATACATAGAAAACGATCGTTTTACGCTAACCTCGTCATCTTGCCCCATGTCCTCCTACGTTTTGTCCGCCTAATTTTGCACAGACAGCAAGAACTAGGCGGTTTGTGAGTATGATTTGGAACATAATTCTTGCTGAATTAAATAGTATCAAGTTTCTAGGAGATATATAATTGAAACATTTCTAAATGTAGAATTTGAAAGGCGAAGAAGGATGGGACAAGATGAAGGGCACAAGATGGCATGTCTTCGCCATCTTGCCCATGACGTCGATGTGTAGCTAATTTTTAATTATTTCGTTAAGATTTATTCGAAAAGCCTTTAGACAAGCAATTCTTAGGCATTGGTGCGTACGTATAATATAAGAAAAATTACTCGAGGGTAACAAGGCAGCTGGAATATGGAGTTGCTACATTTGGCCAATTAAAGCTGTTACAGCAAAAACTGTAGTCTTAACTAAGCTGCGAGTGATTTCGGCATAGGCGGCACACTATACTATCGGCGCAGTCGTTCCAGGCCGGGTACCCCGGCACTGCCTACGGCGGGCGGGGTAGTTTTTTCGAACATATTTTTTATTATTATAGACAGTTACACTACTGTATACAGCGACACGCACACGGACTTGATTCGGCAACTAGACTTGATTAATTGCAGTGACGGTTCCACGTGAGGGATGCATCCCCACCGGACTTTTTTAGCTTGTGAAACATATGTTGGGATAAAAGTCTAGTAAAACTACGGGGGAAAACTGCGGATGACCTGTTTTTGCTTGTCATCCTATTTTTCGGTAAAAGATTAGTAAAATTAGAGGGAAAATTCCCTTTTGTCACCCTTCGTCGGCAAATTTTATTGATTTTATTCTTCTCTGTTCATCCCCCAGCCAACTTCCTATAAATTCGTTTCATCCTTCCACCAAGAAATCATGGAACCGCCACTGATTAGTTGCCAAAGGTTTTGTAGCAATAATCGATAATTATCGGTGTTCAGTGTTCGGACATTTCAAGTAGTACATTAGTCATTAGGCCAATCATTACTTCAGTTCCCCTTAGTCACTGACGTTGGTGCTAAATGCAAATGTTGAAAGCAGTGCTAATGCTGGATCCACCATTGTAATGTTGTATTAGAAAGGCATTTTTAAAACATTTCTTTTTTATAAGTCACATTGGAAAATGCATGCTGGATAGTTCAGTTGATTAAACACCTCAACCCGCTGCCGCTATTTAGTAAAGGGGCCGGTGTGCTTTTTTGTCTTCCGCCGCCTATGGCTTTCGGTATACCAGAAGCGACATTAACTATGACGTCATGCCAAGAAATAGCATAGGGGCCTACCGATCAATTATCCACCAAACAGTACGATTTCAGTCAGTGTTTCGCGCCCATAAGTCAGTACTCAGACTGGGAATATGCACTAGCTCTTTCATTCTGCAAAAGGCTTCCTTGTACATACCTATTCTCATTTCAATCTCCTTCTAATTTCGACCGTCGTTTGTGATGTAACTCCCGATAACCTTTCACTTTATGAAGCTGTACATAGTCGTTGTTGTTGCTGCTGCTGTTGATGATGATGATGATGATGATTATGATGATGATAACGATGATGATGATGGCGATGATGATGCACGTCTTTTGAGTTTACCAAGATTTTTGTCTTTTCAAGTTTTATTCCGTTCCATATTCCGTACCCCTCTTGATTATGTCAACATGGCGGGTTAAGGAAAGGCTGATGAGAATAGGTTGCAGGCACTCCAGGCAGCCCTCATTCAGCCGTCGGCATGTAAAACTGAAGGCTCTGACCATTCCGTTCTCCGTACAGGAGCTGAACACACAGATTCCTTCTTATATAATACTTACATAACTCAGACTTTGCAAGTTGGTCTTTGCTCATGAGATGTAAGACTTACATGTAGGTGGTAAGCTTTGTGAACGTGTTCAACAGTACGATGTCATTAGCATCGTCAAGATAGTTGAAGCCATGGCTCGGCAATTTGATCTCTCATTATTATTCGTTATTCTTGCCACGATCCAATTTATGGCTCTTCGGAATAGGCAGCGGCAAATAAATTAAATCCATCCGTGAATAAAAAGGCAGATTTTTCATGCAGTCATGTAGTTGCACGACTAGGAAATAAAAGCATTTAAATAGGGTCTCGAATCACACCTGTCGATGAGTTGCAGTACCAAAAATACTTATGTATATTGTCGAGAAATAAGCTGCAGGAAGAAATCGTCCAGCAATAGCAATGAACTACAATAGAGTTTCTTTATAGCCAGGGATATTTTTACACCCCTTAACACTCCCAACACCCCTCAACTTGAGATCGACACTCCCCAAATTTCCTAATCCCGGAACACCCCCAAATTCGAGAAGTAAGACCCCGCAACACCCCAACTTTATTTCTCTGATGGCCTTTTTTTGCTTGTCAGACTTTTTGAGACCTAATAATTTTTTTTTTGTTTATCAGAATTTTTTGAGATTTGATAAGGCTTTTGGGTTTTTTGCCTGTCAGACTTTTTTGTGGGATGACTTTTTACCACACTTATTCGGCAGAGATCCTCCAAATTTTATCGACAGGCCCCCCCCAAATTCACAATACTAGAAATAACCCTGTTTATAGCTCACATGTTTTGGTGACATTTAATCACGCGACAGTTAAGAGATGATGGTTGAAGGTGATGGCTATTGACGAGTTGCTGTTAACTTCTTAGTGATTTCGTCAATTCAGTGTCACATATATATTTTATGCGTGTATGTGTGTTTGTGTATGTATGATACATGCGTATGATGTATGTATTAATTATTATAGCTCGGCTTGTCTTAGCAAATGGCTTATCTTCGGCTCAGCTTATATTAACGAGTGCGTATATCATCTGGGCGGGAAGTTAGCAGAGTGGTAACAACGTTGGGTGATGGAGCAGGAGGTCGCGGGGTTCGAGTCCCACAGGAGCCCTAACGGTCGACTCAGCCTGTATCGCGAAGGTAAAATGAGAAGCAGTGGTAAAATTGTCTGCGATAAGTCAAACAGGTACGCTACGCGATACACTAGCCCGTATCCGTGGCATTGCGTGCCTGGCTGAGGGCTATAGCAACGGAGATCAGCGCCGCCCTATGAACCCGTTAGGCTCGGGAGGACTTTGACTTGGACGTTGATATCATCTGCTGCTGCTCGAATGCCGCTGTGGCGGCGTCAAACGTCAAGAATGATTTATTGAGGACTTCTGCTGCGTGGTTTAGCTGCCATGCATAGTGTAGCGTAGCAAGGATTGTGTTTAAGTCTGTTCATTTAAGTTGACATGAATAGGCATTGCGTAATAATTATTTGTGATAATTTTATAAATTAAAACTGAATAATG